>CAOLHI010004788.1:0-99491 GCA_948474755.1 Ctenosaura bakeri | reverse complement strand
GTCACAGACTGGAACAAATTTGTATCCCAGCACTCTACTCAAAAGATTCATGGAGAAGTCTGTGGAACCCAAGCAGAGCTGTTGACGACAGGGTGACTTGCAGATCTCTTATTCACAGCATAAGGTGAGTCAGGTTGATGGCATTTAACAGAAAAAACAGTTTGTACTACAATGTGAAACAGATGAATTCTACTCTGTTTCCTTAGTAAATCCTTTGTCAGGGATTTTGGGAGGGGAAAAATCCATGCAGTTTTACTTACAGCTGAATTTTTGACTACTTAAACCAGGTAAACATGGCTGTGATATTTTTACAGTATGGACCTCTGCTATTACATTTTCTGTACATTCTCCATTAAGAGTAATTGGAAGCATGTTGCTGAAGTGTGGACATTCCTAACGTGGTCATATTGAGGAAGTACTTTCATTGATCACAGACAGAGTATTGAATTTACCTTGCTTTCACTTACCTAGAGATGGACTGGAGAAAAGTAATATGTCTCTCAAACATCTGCAAGGCTGTGGCAGCTGAGAAGGTATCAACTCAGGGGCTGGTGCAGACTCCTTGAGAGTCATGGAGGCTCATAGCTCCACTGTCAGAGGAGTGAATTATGTTCCAGGTTTATTTTGAATTTGAAAGGAGCTATTCGAGGTTCTCAGCTTCAACACCTTGGAAAGGTCCTTTTGAGTTCAAACTAAAAACTGTAGTGGATTGACTGCCCTACAGGCATCAGATCTTCTAGCCTCTATTCCCTAAATTGTTATTTAGCTGAGTTGCCAGCCACTTCCAGAACCTTTTGTCTAAACATGTTCAAGTTACAGATCTTGCTTAACATAAGTTAATAAATTACAGCCTTATTTTACTCAGGGTCTTGCCTCATCCTTTCTGATATGTCCATGCGTATATGAGGCATTGTTATTGCCAAAACTATAGTGCAAACCACAGAAAAGAATGTGTATGCAGGAGGGAGAGAGTCTTTAATGCACAATTATTATTTAATTTTTTTTCTTTAAAAACTTGGTTTCTTGTATTTAGTTGATATTAGTTAAGAGTACAGTTTTCAGTCTCTTTAATTCATGGTATCTTTCAATCACAATCTCTAGGTGCATTGCTGATGCCACTGTGGCTACAGCAAGTTTATTTTCAGTTTTAGCCTACAAATAGTAAAAAAAAATTCCCACTTACTTGCTCAGATTTTTAGAACTTAGTTGTTGAAGTTTGATCAATTTGGTCTTTGAGGAGCCTTTTTAGATGTATCAGCTTCTTTCAGAATACTTAAGAAAGTTGACTGGCATTCAGGTGCCATTTAGCAGCACATACAAAGCATTAGGGTTGATATCTTCATTGGTTGCTGCCAATCTACCCAGCCCTCTGGGGATGAAACTTTGTCCTCTCAGTGCCTGGACTGGGGTTTCTGACTGATGTGGGATCCTCTTTCTTGTTCCAAAGGAACAAATTTGTGCTGGTTTCCAGTGTCCCAAACTAGCTCCTATTACCTTGAGCTCATCATCACTAGAGAGAGCTTCCCTAAGATTGATGTCACACTCTACCATCCAACTGGAAGTCCTTTAACACACAATTACAATTCAGATCTTGGAAAAGTCAGTGTTGGTATTTGATGGATGATAACCAGACAAGTATTGTGTCTCCGTGCCCCACCCCCAGACCTGCTAAAATCACATATGTGAGCCGTTACAAGAAAGGAAAGGCTAAAGAAAAGGAAGGAAATTTCAGAAACAATTTGTGTTGTGGGATGACACTAAGGAAATCACGGGGGGGGGGGAATGACAAAAATTGCTAGATGTTGCACATTACCAAATTACTAGTCCTGAATAGAGGAGACCCACTGAATCAAGTACTGAACAGTAAATCAACACTTACATAAATGGATCAGTTCTAATTTGGACTAGAAATTAGATTTAGTTCTCTGATTGTGGCCTGTGTATTCAAAGCATGTGCTTGTTTGATGGGAAAGAAGATTGATTGGTTTAAAAATGTGCAGCTTTTAAAAAACCAAACAAAGCAAAAAGCAAGCAATTTAGCTCAGCTATATTCAAAGGGGCAGGGTCTTCATTGACTACCCTTTTTGTCTTCTTGCAAGCATCCTAAAGCCCACTGAAGCTATACTTGCTATGTTTGATGGCCTGCCAAAATGTAATTAATTTTTTTGAATGCTTCCATGTTAACACATTAGAAGGAAAATGGATAGTAAATCTAGAGGGAATTATCATTTATCACCACACAAAAGTCAGTGTGCTGCAGAAATGCGTGCTGCATTTTTAGAGGAGCTGCCAGCAACCAGTCATGCATGTCTCCACTTCTGCCAGAGTTAATCATGTGCATTGTACTTTTTTTAGTCTCCTGTTCCATTTGAGGAAGGGGTGGATTATGCAAGGATTGCTCAGGGGATACCGGGAGAAACAGGCAGTTGAAGGAGTTGGGGAAATGATGTGATGGTATCTCATTTTCCAGGGCATACTCTGACAATAAAAATAGCTCTGGTGACATTCCATGCATATTGCCCGTTTTGAAAGTGTTCTCATATAAACAGCCAGATAGTCCATTTTTCATTCCTCTTTATGCTGTGGAAAAAAGAGCAAAGAGATGCACATTATAGCAATGGATGATTTTGTAATGTGGACTGTGACAGACAATAAGTCACATTTGTGAATGTGTTTGTGCATACATACACACAGCCAGAGGCAGCTATTATTGTTTATGATTATGATTATGATTATTGCTGCTGCGTCTGCTACTAATCACATGCACAGGGCATATAGCATAGACACTAGAAAATTCTCCCCCATAAGCAAAAAGCAGGGTAGTCTAATGAACTCCAAAACTAGATGGAATAGCTTTGAACTAAAGCCCTGAACTAAAGCAGTGCAGCTCTACAGTGTAATTCACTTACCCCTGAACTAAAGCAATCTAGCAGTGCAGTATAATTATAAAATTCTGTTCTGTCTAGAGCTGAATCTAAATAACATAAAGCAGGGCAAGGGGGTTTATTTACTTCTCTGTCCCTTGGAAAATCTGAGCAGTAAACATCCCTCATTGTGCATTTCCTGAGATTCTAAGTCCACCCCTTGTTCTCTAAGCTGTTATTATCTATGCATCTCCACATCTTTAAAAGCACGGGGGGGGGATTAATTTTGGAGCACATCCTTCAGTCTTTATTAATCTCCATCCTATAGGGCTCCTGTAAACACCAAAGCTTATGAGTACAAGGGGAAAATAAGAATTGTATGAATTCCTCAACCTTGACCCTGACCCAGTCCCCAGCTCCAGAAACTGCACACCAGATATGGTTAGAGATGTTTGTATTACTATTAGTAAGTTAATTTCCTCACACTTTTGTTTTCTTCTATTTTTAAAATTTTGCCTCAACTTTCTGCTCCTTGAAGAGGGACTGAGTTATCATCACACAGAAGTTTTTCTCTTTTTTAAATGTTTTATGGAGGTTAGTCAAACCTTCAGGTGTGCAGAAATTATTAGCTTGGCTCTGTGTGTCTCCATTTCACTGAAAGGCCCAAACCATCAAGGTTTGGACTTAGAAAGAACAGCTACAGCAGCAATATAATTTTAACATGCAAATTGCATTCCAGTCCTTAGTTCATTCATTCCCTTTGATGTGAACTCTGAAAGGTAGCTAATTATTCCCTTTTAACAAAATAGACAAAGGGCAGTGGTCTTACCTATACTGATCCAATTAAGGATCTGAAGATCTTCCAATGAGGAATTAAAACACAGAGAAACAAACTGATAATGTGTCCAGGGAAGGGCAAGCAAGATGATCAAAGGTCTGGAAACCAAACTTTATGGGGAATGACTTAGGGAACTGGGATTTTTTAACCTGGAGAAGAGAAGACTGAGAGGTGACATGATAGCCAACTTTAAATATCTGAACAGATGTCATCTAGAACACAGAGGAAGTTTCTTTTCTGCTGTTCCAGAGACTGGAACAGTGACAATTAGATTAAAATTTCAAGAAAAGCAATTCTTTCTAAACATTGGGAAGAACTTCTTTACTGTTGGGCCATTTGACAATGGAGTAGACTGCCTTGTGGAGAGGGAGAAACTCTCCTTTTTAAGCAAAGGTTGGATGAGCATCTTTCAGGAGTGCTGTAGTTGTTATATGAGAGCAGTTGGATTGGGTGGCCCTTGTGGTCCTTCTGACACTAATAATCTATCATAAGGGTACAGATATTCTTATTGCAGTACAGATGTGCACACTTCTTGCAGTACAGATGTGCACGCTGTCATGCTATTCATATGTAGGGAAGAGAAAATAAATTCACTTGAAGTGATTTTTTAAAAAAAATGAATTAGTTGATTTGTTATCTGTGACATTGTTACCCTAAGTACATGTGCATGTTTTCAGTTTCCTATCACTTAGAAAGAAAGTGTGAATATCAGCTTCTTTTTTCTCGTTCTTTTTGCTTTTCAAATTATATGCAAACAAAGGCACAACTGAAAAACGTTTCTCTTTGAAAAATGCATGTAAACAGACTTCAGTCAGCGCATTAAATGTGCAAGAACGTGCACATTAGGAAACCTGCGTACAAAACATATATCTGTGTAGGAGTTAAAAACAAAGTGTCACAACCTGATTTTCTTTTTAAAAAAGAGGGTGGGGAGAGAAAATGTTGGTAGAATTTAGAAAAAGGGAATGGAATCAAGATTGAGATTTTCACATCCCTGTTCATAGTAGCTTTATTAAATAGGGCAAATGTATTGTTTGCTGTGGATGTTCATTCACATAACTCCTGGGACTGTTTCTCTTCTTAGCTAATTTTCAACATATTTCTGTTTTGCCCTTCAGCAAAGGGGGAATTGTCCAGGAAAAAGGGAGGGAGCCAAAGTAGTAATGTATACCACTGGAAGTTCTTTGTGCCAGTAATTCCCTCATAAGAGAAGTATTCCAAATTTTCGGAATGGGAGGGGGCTTACAAAATCTAGGAAACCAGCAAACGATGGTGTCACAGACTGGAATCACATCAGGGCCCACAACCTGAATTTTTCCCACAGCCTGAATTTTTTCACCATGGCTTTAGAAGTGACAGTTTCTTCACCAGAAAATCTGTCTGCCTCTATCATAGACTGTTCTGTACCAATGGACAATATAGAGGTTTTTAAAAGTTACAAAAGGTGTGGAAACACTGGCGAGAAAATAATGAGAAACAATGGGAGGAATTGTTACTCAGCAAATATTTCCTGTTGAAATGATTTCATAAAACCATCCTCACAATTGCTGAAAATGCAAAAGCTACACAGAAGTTTAAATTACATAGCACATTATGTGATTGGTTTCCATGACCTCTAGAAAAAAAACATGTCTGGAGCAGCAGCATCTCTGGTTTACCATGATTATTAGTTTCAGTTCTCTGCTATTATTTTCAAGAAATATGAAATGACTGAAAAACTTCTTAAACCATCACATCCACAGGTCCACATGTAATCATTGTTTCTACAAGCTGATGCACTTATTATTATTTTTTTATTATTTATTTGTGTCCCGCCTCTCCATATGGATCGAGGCGACAAACAACTTACAAATAGCATGTATTTCGAAACATTTCTATACATATTTTAAGAAGAATGAAGATGATTTGGGCCATCCATCCCTTTATTTATACCTCACCTTTTCCCAAAACTGAGACTCTAAATGGCTTACACAGGAAAGTACTGGAGCAAAGTAGAAACATGGTAGGATAATGTTACATTTCAGTGATGCGCAATTATCTGTAGAAGCAAAAAGGGTAATGCACAGTTACACAAATACCATGAAATTGTGCTACATCACAGTTTCCAGAGCTTGGGGGTGGCAGTAAAAAAAATAATTGGTATTTGAAATTATTCTCTATATCCCCAATAATTCCAGTATAAAATCATTATGTCCCAACTGTAACTTAACATGATATAACTTAAATCATTTTCAAGTATAACTGTAACTTTTTTTTACTCACTCTAAGCAGTGGAAAATATGGTGAAAGAGAGATGGGTCAAATGCTGTTTTTGGTTTTGATTTGTGCTGCTGCATGAAAAACATGTAAGTGTTCTTCTTTTAAGTGACTCAGAATAACCGTTTAGCTACATTTAAGATATAAGTAAGTAATTTTAAAATAAATAATTAAACATGGAACCATTATCACTATCATAGAATGGAAGCTTTGTGGAGCTAATTCCTTTTAAGAAAGAACATTTCCTAGCTCCGCTCGTTGCTCAGGAAAATGCATGGCAGTTAGAGCTGTAGTTAATACTATAGATAACAGAGGAATTGATATATATTAAAAGAAAATGTACCTATCTCTTTCAATAGGTGGCATTGTCAGAAAAAAAAAAAAAAGGCAAACGATCTCAAGCCCAGAACTGATGGACAGCACTGTAATTAATTATTTTGACAGCGTTGGTCCCATTGTCACTGGTAAATAGCCCTGCCTTAAGGTACCTGCCTTCTGTCCCAGATTTCCTGCTGATTTTCCAATATGTTCAGGGAACCTTGGCTATCCTAAACAGGCCAGGTTAATAGCACTGATATATAGCCTTTTGTGAAAGCATTCTCTAGAGACAGAGCAGTACATAAGGAAGAGAAAGAATCTGCTACAAGCCAGACTTTGAGGCAGAGATGTTAAAAAGACCTTTTCCATTAAAGGAAATATATGCTGTTGGTGGCAGTTTCAGTATGCTATTGTAGTAATAGTAACTGCACCCACCTCCACATACTTTTATTGTCATTATTGTTCAACAATAATGACAGTTTCTGCTCCAGAAACTAGGACAAGGAGCAATGGACAAGGTGGAAAAGAGATTCCACCTGAACCTCAGGAAGAACTTCCTGGTGGTCAGAGCTGTCCAGCAGTGAAATATGCTGCCTTCAAGTGTGGTGGAGTCTCCTTCTATGATTCTATAAACATTTATTTCAGGGATTGTCATCACATCAGGTGTGGCTGGTGCCTTCCATGTCAGATTACAATCAATCAACTTTGGGATTTATTCTAAACTTTAAAGGATCTGTCTGATGTGCTGAATCCTATCCTACATAATAGCATTCAGCATCTTAGATATGTCATTTATATCTGGAAGAAGAAGTAGAGGTTATTCACAAGACCTCTACAATGAAAGCCATCATGCTTCCTTACATCTCTTTTCCAGAGCTTACTTCCTCCGTTCCAAGCCTTAGGCCCTTTCCACACGAGGCTGGTGGATCGGTTCGTGCTGTTTCTTACCAGATTTTCTGGGCTTGAAACAAGGTGGGCTTTCCCTCATTTCCTTCCGCACAGCTACTGCGTATGTTCCATTCTGATTCAGAGAAGTGCGAGTTCATGAATCCACACTGCCTCCATCGTGGCCACTCCCACTACTCCCCTCACCCTGCCCCATCTGCTGTGATTGCCCCCCCTTTTTTTTGCACAGTTTAGTACATCATTGCGTACATGCGTAAGTCCATACTACCCACTGGCCCCTCCCATGAGCCCTCCCCTGACCACTAATTCGCATTGACACTAATGTACATGTCTGCACCACCGTGAAAGTACAAATCAGATCGATTTGGAAAACTGAAAAACCAATTTCTTCTGGTTTTCAAATAGCGTGCTCTACCACCACATGGGGGTGCATTTAGTCAGAATTACATGTGTAACAAAGGTAAATAAACTGAACCTAGTCTGATCCAATGTGCAAAAGAGCTCCGTGGCAAGACGCATTGGCCCGCCTTAATAATTGCATGTGGAAAGGGCCTTAGACATTGCAGCCTGGAAATCAATAACCATTCTCATAAATCCAGTCACTTTCCTGATTTTTACCTATTTTGACCATGCTGAAAGGTTGAAATGCCTCTCTGAAATTAAGTTAGTGGTGGTGACTAAATTACATTGGGGGAGGGTAGTTCCACTGCTTTGTCTCTTGATACAGGAACTTTGCCTTCAGGCTGAAGGAGCTCCTCCCTTCTTAAGATACAGGATCACTGTCTTAGCCTGATTTGAAAGCTGAAACCAGGACCATCTCCTAGCTTGTATTTTCTTTTCATTCTGACACACACTCTACTTGGTTAGGTTACATGACAAGGCAATGAGTGGTTTTTATAGGGAAGACGGCCATCTGGCCGCATTGCATAATATCCCTGTTGACCTAATTCAGCTATCCACACAAAAGAATGATCAGCTGTCCCCACAAAAAGCTGTAAAACCTGACAAATCAGTCCTATTCATCTTCTCTCAAACTGAGATGCTGTTGAATTAACTGTTTTTACTCCCAGGTATATGATTGCACTTTGATGTTATGTTTGCAGTTACAGCAAAGGAAAAAAGGGAACTATCTCCTAACTAATACCAAAAACTAACAAACCTACAAGTTAGGAGTAGAAAGTATAGTGTATCTTCTGAGGAAGTAGAATTCTATAGAATGAATTTTTGCCTGAAATAATTTTTTTATGTATGAACTGTTCACTTAGTGAACCATGTCAAAAGTCATCTGGAACAAAATGTTTAAAACCATAATAAACATACAAAATTTACAATACAACCTTGGTAATATAAAAGGGCAAAGCTAATATGATACTTCATCAAATGATAACTTGACAAATTCCAGTAGGAGGAAGAACAATGTTGGCTACTTGAATGGGTAGTCCAGCAGCATAATTAGACAGCCACAGTCCTGCAGATAGTCCAGTGTTTGTAAAACTCTAGTAAGGTAGCTTTTGGTGAGGGGGATAAAGACTTGGTGTTCCTGTTAGTTGGTATTCCACCTTGTGGTCCAAACAGCCAACTGCCAGACGTGTTTTGACACTGCCGTCTTCTTCAGTGGCAGGATTTATCTTCAAATTTCTTATGCGTGCCAGAAATAAATTGTGCAGCTGTTGAAAAGAGTAAGGGATGTAGAAGGATTCCTTCTCTTTTCTCACCAAGTCTTTTGTAATAAAACATGTAACAGAATTAAAAATTACTCTGACTTGAAAAAAATTATGTAGCAAAGTACACGCTGCTGTCTTCTACCAAAGAAAAAGAAAAATGTGTAATTACTTCTTTCAAATATTTATGGCTGATGTGGCACCATGATGCCACTAAATGTTAGGGTCTGTTATTAACAGGTGCTTGTCCTTCCTCTCCCCACTTGCAAGTGTATTACACTTAAAAAAGATGAGAGGAAGCCATGTCAACTACATACATATATACTTGTCATTGTTTTTGGCCAGAATCCTTTTGGGTATTTGCATCTTTGTAGGTGGACATACACATGCAGGAATTAGAATTGGGCAGTTTCATCACCTCCATATTCAATAGATGGCTGCAGTCATGCTACTACATAGCAGAGCTGGCAAAGTGAACATTGCACAACTGAACCAATGCACAACAGGACTGATGCACATCACATCAGTCTCAATGCACATCAAGCATCAGTGTACATTAGGCACTCTTGCTGTTAAACATCTTTGCAATTCACTAACAATTTCATAATGTCTTTCCTAGCTAAGTAGAGATAAAGTTACATAATGTAGATGATGACACAGTATTTTGGTGACAATTTGTACTACATGAGTCTGTAATGGGCATTTGGTTGTGCTTGTCTATCTACCCCACATGATATATATGTACCTGGAGCAGGGCAGAATACTTCTAAGGTTAAATTTTAGTTTTGAAGGCTTTCCTATTAGTTGATTGGAGATGGGCATACTTAAGAGAAAATAAATGCTCAATGCATTTAATTGATTTGGTCACAAAAGTTGATCCCAAGAGTATGCCTGCCTTGTATACATTGCTATGGCTCACTTTTTTTTTCTTTTCTTTTTTTTTGTTCTTGATGTTTTGGAAATTTAGAATGGTAGTTTTTGAAAATTGATGGTGGATTCTAAAGCTGACTACCACTTAATTGAAATGTACACTATATATTTTAAAGTGTTTGTGTCTCTGTCATGTTTTGCCAAAAGTTTGATCAAAGAGTCATCAAGTTTTGGGTGTTGTATAGTGGGACTGAACTAAGATGTAATAGAATTTAGGACCTGATATGGCAACACTTTGGGCATCTCTTCAACAAACATTTCAGAGTTGTGTACAAAGTCTTTGCTCCAAAATACACATTTATGAACCAATTCTGAGCAAATGTGAATTTTACACTTGGGTTGACTTCCCAAATACTTTCATGGAAGTTCAGGGCCAAGGAAAAAACTTTTTTTTTTCCAGAAAATTACTGGCTTTGATTCACTTTGTTTGGTCTGAAACAAATTTAAAGTCTTCTAGGTACCACCTGTCAAACATCTGTTTCATAACCTAAATCATCATCATAAACTCAAGTAATGTTGGGTAAATTTCTGAGTATGAAAAATATGGAGGCTGTTCCAGCTAGAAAACAAGGAGAGGTACCATGTGCTGCTCTGCTTCAGACATCCTTAGAAAAAAGCTTGCTTACAGTAATTGTCTCTCAGTCAGGTAGTTTTCTGCAAGCTGGCCCAATGGCACCTGAATCAATTTGTTCTGTGGAATTGATTATCAGCTAAAGAAGAAAGGAAGGCAAGACATGCTCAATTAGTCAATGATTCAGTGCAGGTGGCTTTCTTCACTCAGGTTAAGCAAGCAGCATCCCACAGTGAGCAAAGGGGCTGTGACCTCACCAGATGGCTACCGAACAGAGTGCTCAGTGCTTCTAAAGGTAGACAAATCATCTTACCTCTCCACTAAAAATAAGCCATGAGTTCCCCCCAGTCTCATAAGTAAGTGAGATGAGAAAGGAGCTGTGTGCAGAACTAATTAAAAGGAGGGATGCATATGTCTGGGCCTGTGATTATGCAGGACTGCAAAAGTACGCTGAAGGTGACAGATGTCTCTTATTTTGAAAGAATGCCTCCTTCCCTTGAACATGACAGCTTCATAGATCATTATGGATGTCCTCCATTTCAGAACAGTTTATAAAACAAACAAAACTGGACCTTTAAAATTTTGGACTTGGCAATCCTATATGAAGCCCTTAAGGCAGTATTGACTGAAACATTAACTGTCCATTGCCCACATATAAACAGGTGAGCTTTGCTTTGATCTTGTGGGTCCCCATACAGGTCTGATGATACAGTCCAAACCCTCTTTGAGAATGCCTCTGCTCTACTGTTTTCAGTCAATCTTTGAATTGATCTTATGGCCAAAATGAAAAATCTGTGGTTTCCACAGAAACAAGATCAGCAACCATAATCTGGGCTTCACTTTCAACATTCCAATCTGAACACTTATTTTGACTCTATTTCACATTTATTTTGTACTAATATCACAATTTTATAACTCCACTAGCATATTTACCTGGCGTTGCTTAGGATTTTATTTTCCTCTTAAGAACTCAGCAAACTGTTTTCTCCAGTACCTGTAACTTTTCCCCATATTTTCCAGTGCAATCTGTATTCAGATTTATTTAGTTTGGGTTCCTGAGGGAATACACTGTCCTCCTCCTTGCTGCTAGGCCTCATCTCCATAGTGAGGTGGGTCAGCCTAGATGACCACAAGGTATGAGGGAAAGCAGCTAATTGTCTTTACAGATGAAGTCCCTCTGCTTTTGAAAAGAATACAATAGAACTCTGTAAGATGAAACGCGAAGAATGTCTTGCTGCCTTTAGCTTAGTTAGAACCGTTACATTTGTTGAAACATTTGCGGGTGCCGAAGAAAAGCTCGTTGTTTATTGTACGAGGAAAAACGAAACTAATGTTTCTTGTGTAGCACATTTGTTCTCTCACCTCTGAATATGAGATAACACTGAACTAGAAATGTATAAATGCTTGTAAGCTCAATGAAGGGGGGGCTCGGTTTCTTTTGGGAGATATCCCAGCCGAGGCTTGCTGGCAAAATAAAAACGTTTTTCCGAACCGAAAGGGTCATATCTCTGGTTTCTGCTGCAATAGCAACCAGTCTTTTCCAGTACCTGAAACTTTTCCCCATATTCCCCAATTCAATCTGTATTCAGAGTTGTTTAACATACAGAGGTTGGGTTCCTGAGGGAATACACTGTCCTCCCCCTTGCCTCTAGGTGTCATCTCCATAGCCACCAGCCTATTCCAGTACCTGTAACTTTTTTCCATAGTCCCCAATCCAATCTATGTCATCTGGCAACATTGATGTACTGGCTTTTGAGATATATATATGTGTGTGTGTGTGTGTGTGTGCTTTCTGTTGAATTTGTGCAATGGCTTTACGTTTTTCTGGAAGCATTTTTTGTTTTGAATTTCAACTTTAAGATTCCACATATATGGAACCTATACAATCTACTGTGTGAGGCAAGAAGATCTTGTAACTATGTTGTGTATGTCACTTTAATTTTTCTCATCTATGCCTCCCAAATGTTTTCTGGCATCCTTATTGATGGTAGGCCTCATCTCCATAGCAACTGACCGGAGGCCCAAGAGCTCTCAGCTGAGAATTCTAAAGGCCCTTCTCTAAACTGCCAACACCAGGATTCCATAGAATCTTCACAGCCAGCCAATCATATGAGGTCTTCTTGCCTCATTCTGCCAATTGTATGAAGTCTTCACTTGCCTGACACAGACAAACTCACAAACTATGGCCCTTTCCGCACAACGTTGCTGTCTCATTTCTGCCACAGGATGGCAGCAGTTAGCAGGTTGCGCTTCCACATGATATCATCACCATCCCACTGCCAACTCTTTGCAGAGCATCACACTTGCACAGTTTTCGCAAAAAGGAAAAAAATCTGTTTCATGTCTGAGATTGCGCAGCGCTCCTCTCACTTCTGGCCATGCGGAAGCACATTGGCAACACTTCCATATGTAGCGCAGCAATGGAAAAGAACGTGGAAGAGAACGTAATGGCACCATGTCTTCCAGCTGCACTGCAGAAGGAAGACATTGTACCATTACGTTCTCTTCCACATGGACCGAGTGGGTGCAGAGGGGAACGTTGCTGATGCGCTCCCTTCTGGACCTGGGATTGCAGCAAGACGACACAGAAGAGCGTATCGTGTGGAAATGGCCATTGACTTTTGTAGAGTAGATGTTCTCATGAACTGGGATCCAATAAATGAACAACTGACATGATCCAAAAGGAATTCACATTTACCACATACCAATAGCCTATTTATCTGTAGCACACTGCCATTCAGCAAACACAGCCTGCCAAAAGCCAGGGTCAGTGAAAGCTTTCCCCTTTCCTCCTATAAGATGCAGTATTTCTGTTGTGCCTCTTTTGATCACTAGCTGGTAGAGGAAGTGGTGCCCCTGTTTACGGAGTGTTTCTTGATTAGTATTAGTATTACTCTATTAGCAAAATACTTTGGGGAACCTTAAAGGGAAAATCTTCCCTCCCATCTTAACAATCCAGTCACGACTGAGCAAGTTTGGTGGCTGTGGAATGTATGCTAAGGCCATTTCCACCTTATACTGTTACAATGCTATTGTTCCACTTGTAACAACCTATGGAATCCTGGGATATGCAGGTAGGGAAGGGCATTTAGAATTCTCATCCAGAGAGCTCTTTGGTCTCAGTAAACTACAAACCCCAGCATTACACAGGATGTTGAGAGTGGAATAATAGCACTATAACAGTGTAGGGTGGAAATGTCCTAATAGTTGGAAAACAGAGAGAGACAGAGAGAGCACACATGTACACATAAGCACCCTAATAAAATGTAACTCTCCCCCTCCCAAAACTTCTATTATTCTATCCTTCTGTTACTTTCTTAAACTTCAAGAATTATTTCCCCAGGAACCACAGAAAGTTCCAATGGTAAAAAGTACTGATTGATGTTAGTATGTAATATATTCAAAAGCAATGGAACTTTGAATTTATTTAACTTTACTTCCCTTTTTGTTCTCAAGTGGTAGACATGGAATGGCTGTAGTGAGTGAGGAAATGATGGGCTAGACTAGCTTAGAGTCACTGAATGAACACTTGAATAATATATTGATGTTGTTTTCTCAGCTTTCAATTTCTCAGCACTTTCCTTCCTTCTTTCTTAACTTAGGCCCTTTTTGCACAGCATTTGCCATGTGAAAGGGCGCCTGGAGCATCGCGCGATTCTGAGGAGTGATCTGCACGACGCACTCACAATCGTGTGACGCTCCAGGGTCTGGCAGGCACTGATCATGCACTTTTTCTTTTTTGGCTTTCAGCCAGAAATGGTGCATGATTGTGCATTGCCTGGGGCTCCATGTGCACTTGCCATATGTGCAGAGCCTCCGGAGCCATGGCAGTCGCAATTCCTGCCCTAGTGCAGCCTGGGAAACTCCCAGGTTGCACTGCAGAAGGTAGAGGCGGGGCTTTTGCACTACCTGCTCAGAAGCAGGCAGCTCATGCAGAGCTGAAGCAGCGGGGATGTGAGAGCTTCTCGCTGGAGGCTGCAGCTAATCCCCGCACCCCAGCACAGAAAAAAGGTAAGGCGCAGAAAGGGCTATAGAAAAGTAGAATATGTGTAACATCTGGTAAACTAGAACTGCTCAAATATCTTTCTACTGTCTTTGATTCCTTCTTCTTTCCCAGTAGAATATCTATAACATTTGGTAAACTAGGTCTTTCCCAATACCTTGTCCACCTGTCTGTCCTTCCTTTTCTTTTTCCCCAAAATGGAAATATTTGTAGCATTTAGAAAACTGGGCCTCGTCATTTCTCTGAAGGATGGCACTGATGAATATGGTAAGAAATCCTGTTGACTTGAGGCTTGACTTCACGTTTTAGGCCAAATAACTTCTATCCTATTGGTTCCTCCCTCTGTGGCACCTGCTTTATCTGTTCCAGATGGCTGCAAGACACACACACCATTATTTATCTAATGTTTGACCCATTCTCTACAGTGTTGCTCTAAATCTGGATGTCTAGTATAAAAGTTCAGAGCCCACAGCAGACTTTACTGCAGCCCTGGCAGCTGCTCTAGGATGCCAGGTGTTGATTGAGTTTGTCATTTAATTTTACAGTGAACAACCTGGACAGAACTAAATGGACTTAAAGAGGTACTGACCTCCTTGTGTTCATAAAGGAACAACTATTTTGCTCAGAAGCAATGAGGATATAGTGATAATTTGGTAAACAACCTAGTGGTAATTTTATTCTTCAGAAGTTTCTCTCTCATGTATGTATGTATGTATGTATGTATGTATGTATGTAAGTGGCCTTAGAAGATAAGAATATTTTATACTATTTGTGGGAAACAAGGATCAAAGTTATAGTTACTGAATGAACATTCATTGAACCACTTAGCACATTTATACAGTTTACTAAATTGCTCAGCTGAAATCACTAAGTTCTGCTCAGATTGTGTCTCCAAAAGGAACTGTATGTGCCTCATTTGGTTATGCTAACAACACTTCTGTGTTTTTAAAATAATATTTGTAAAAATCATTCTGAGCAGTCAGTATACACTAGACGTTCTCTCACCAAGATGTACAACAGAAACACATTTGATAAGAAACAGAACAATATTCAGTGATATAATGACAAATTCAGAAGTATAACCAGTCATGTGGTACATGCACACCCTGAGGAGCATTAAAAAAAAATGAAGAATTGATCCATACCAACACTGCAGTTTATGCATCTTCAGCAGTGTAATGACAAAATATCACAGTGTGATGATAAAATTTGGAGACTCTTCCTCAGTGCTGACGAACTGGTAATCTGAGAACTTGTCATGAAGCCATTTTGTGAGTGATTACCAAGAGACATATGTATTAGTTTAGGGTTTACAGAATAACAAACAGTTTACAGAATAACTTCTTTGTGAACTTTAAAATATTTCAACCAGGGGGAGATATTTTGTGACTCATATTTGAATTCTTGAACTGCTTTGAGTTCTCTCAACAAGAAAAGAAGGGTAGAAATAAAGATCATCATCATCATCATCATTATCATCAATTGCCCATTTGGGACTAAGACACCCTAAAATACTCTGCATTATGACAACAATAGTGGAGAAACCTGATTTTTCCTAGGAAAACCCATTTTCTCCTCTTCAACTACTTATGAGGATTGCTGTTGGGATCAGCAGGAACAATGAAGTCTAACATGGTGGTTATGGTGGCAGATTATGTTATCATTCCCACAGTTCAGAAAGTTCAAGGCTTTCATCCTGTGATCTCTGGTGCACTACATCGTTGCACATACAATATACACGAAATATATTGTTATTTATCTTGCACAAGGGTCACAATATGGCACTTATATACATCAGAGCCAATGGTCTTAGCTGTTCTTAGAGGTGCTCTAGTTTGTGGCCATCCTATCTTCATATCTAACTATATTGTCCCATGTTTGAGGTGATGTTAACTTCTTTTTTATTCTGGCATAGAGTGTTCTGTAAATGATAACAGAGATTTTTGAAGAATGGAATTTACAATTCCACTGAGAAAATGAGGGCTGAAGCACCCAGTTGCCATCCAAGACTACTCATTTCACAAATTATTCCCATATCTGCCTATGCACAAGTTCTGTTTCATGCACATAATGAAGATACAGAAATAGTTATTAGACCAGAGATAGGCGGTGTTTAGTTCTCCAGATGTTGCAGTGCCTATCAGTCCTAGTCAGCCTAGCTAATTTGATGATGTTGGGAACTGCAAGACAAAAACACTTGTGGGAGAGAGCCAACATAATGTAGTGGTTTGAACATTGGTATAGGACCCTGGAGACAAGGGTACAGTTCCTAGTTGGCCATGGAAACCCACTGAGTGATCTTGGGCATGTCACACACACTCAACCTTCAGAAAACCCTGTGATAAGTTTATATTAGGGTCACCATAAGTTGGAAATTACTTGAAGGCTTACAACAACGACATTTGTGGGAAGACCACAAAGCATTTATTGCTTGTATGGCCTCAGACTTAAAACATATGAAGATGGAGGATATGGCCAACTTATGTAATTTAGTGCAGTGATTTAATACTAGACCACACTTCATATGTGAAAGTATCTTGGGAAAGGAAAAAATACACAGGACAAAACTAGCATCTTCTCTAATTCTATGGCCCTTTTCGCACCTTACCTTGTTCCGGCGCTGAGGTGCGGGGATTGGGTGAGCAGCTTCTGCCCAAAGGCTCCCCTTCGCTGCCGCTTCAGCTCTGCACAAGCTGCTTGCTTGTGTGAGAGCCCCACCTCTTCCTTCCACAGTGCAGCCTGGGACAGGAAGCATGACCGATCTAGCTCCAGAGGCTCCGCACGCCAAGTAAGTGCATGCAGGAACCGGGAACAATGCGCGATCACGCACCATTTTCGGCTTCAAGCTGAAAATGAAAAGGTGAGCAATTGGTCCCTGCCGGCCCCTGGAGCATTTTGCGATTGTGAGTGCCTCATGCAGATCACTCCTCACAATCGTGCGACACTCCAGGCCCTCTTTCACATGGCAAATGCCGTGCGAAAAGGGCCTCAGTTTGCAAATCTAGCAATAGGTTCAACAAATTTGGCTGCATGTTCAAACTGTGTCTTTGTTTTCCCAAGATTCAGAAGCTCTATTTCCAATAATTAAAATACTGCTACATAGTGATTCCTCTAAAATTCCAACTCTGTTTTCTCAAGGTAATAAATGCTTATTTCAGCTGATGATCATTTGTTGGACTATTCAGCCTTGCATGGGTTAAAACATCACTGAACAAGCTAGTCACATTCCAGTTGACATATTAAAACCTGTGCAAGAGATTTCGTGTAACCCGCTTAAAAGTATTCTTGATTGAGGCAAAATTGGTTTTCTGCTCAAATTGATTATCTAATGTGATTGAAAAAAAAATACATATACATTCCAGAAATGAATGTAGATTTCTGTGAAAAATTAATCTGTTAAGCAGTGCTGCCCAGTGAAGCTTTAAGTATATTCAATACGTAATGTAATTCTATCTGCAGATGGCAGCTGTGATATGACTGTGACAGCAACTGCTTGCCTTGGAGGATTTACAACAGATATGTACATTAATGAATTATCTAGCCTTTGAAGGAGTTGAATCAAAATTCAGACTTGAGATGGCTAATTGATTTCCACAATGGTGTTTCATTTGTGGATCTAAGATATTTAAATCATTGAAACCAATGGGAATGCATGGCCTTAAGTTGAAATGTAGTATCAAAACTACCTCTGAGTATTCTTTGACAAGGAAAACCCTATGAATCTCATGGGACTGCCATAAATTGACAGATTATTTGAAGACACATCACAGAGAAAGAGAGAGGGGCGGTATGTCCTATGCTCTGGTCAGCAAGTGTCCCAGGAAGCAGGTAGTTGGAGTGCAAGAGCTGTTGGGTAGTTAAACCAGTCCAGGTCAGTCACACATTATCCAGCCTAATGAGGGGAGAAGCAAGACAATGGTCAGCCATTCCAGAAGTTACACAACAAATCAGAAGTCCAGATATACAAAGCCAGGAAAGAGCAAAACAAAATCATAAATAGTAACCAGTCCAAGGTCCAGAGAACACAAAATGCAAGAGTAACGCTAGTCTCCAAGATGGATAGTTGTAAGAAACATAACTTCTAGTGAACTGCTGGAATATTTATAGGCAGGTGTCTCAGGGCATAGACGCTTAATTAGTCAGTGCCTCCTATTTAAGAGCCTCTGGGACCAACCTAAGTTTTCTTTATCTCTCCTATACTCAACAAGACTGCACTGCTTCTTCAATCTCCTGCTGATGAGTAGTTCTATTCTCTGCCTCAGCCCCCAGTCCTAGGACCCAGGTGCAAACATAGACAGGATCCTTCCCAGTAGCCACAACACAGAGACACAAATAGGACAATACTTACTGCACCATAGATGTAAAAAGGGAGAACCCACAGGACTCAGACCACTTGTATGGGAAAGACTCATTTGTCAGGCAAACAGCTTGGCAGGGAGACTTCTGGTCAGTAAATACCAGAGAAGGGGTGGGGAAACATCCATTACAGACAGCTGCCATTTCCAGTAGAAATAACATGTTCTTCTTTTGATCCTTGGCTCATCGTCCTGAACAACCTTGCTTTGTGTGCTGACTATGCTGCTGGACACTCCTTGAACTGACACTTGGAATTTATTGTGGACCCAGAATGCTGAAACAAGAACAGTAATTGACTGATAAACTTCTGTAAACCTCCACTGTGGCTGCTACTATTAACTCAGCTTAAGGACTATGAAACTTGGCTGGATTTCTAAACAGGACACCCAGCTTCTCTGATTCAGAAAGACCACAGATTTCAAGAGCTGTAAATTCCTGGCATCCCGGGAACTCTGACTCTGTGTCTGAATCTTTCTACTCCAGAGGGTGAGTTATGACAGGCACACACACCCCTCTAAACTGGTTTGGATTCGAATGGGGACTAAGATAAACATTTGACCTAATTGGGCCTCTTGAGAGTAGAACCATCTAAAAGATGTTCTCCACTTTCTAAAAGAGAAAGTGGAGCATTTTTTTTTTTGCGCTTATTGCAGTTGTTTTTATGTGTTTTCAAGTTAACACCAACTTATGCAAACTCCATCATAAGATTTTCATGGCAATATTTATTTAGAGGATGTTTGGCATTGCCTTCCTCTAAGGATGAAAGTGTGTGACTTTCCCAAGGTAGACCAGTGAGTTTCTGTAGCTGAGCAGTTTCCAACTCTGGTCTCTCAGAATCTTAGTCTAGCACTCAGACCACTATAGTGCACTGGTTCTTTTGTTGTATTACACAAATGTAATGATGAGGTGCTTCAAAGATGTATCATGATTTTATCTTGACAGTTTCCAGTGAAGTTGTCCAGTCCTGTTTTAAAGACATAGCCACAGCTCAGCTAGGCGCACAGATGTGGCTGTCTCACACTTCACCGCAAACTCATTCCTGGTCTTCTTGATCCACCAATAGACCATAAAGGCTCTATGTCATCATATAATTCATAGAAGGCCGCAGCCAAGTGAGATATGTTTTGCATTTGAATCTATCAAGTAATAAGTGGAGAGGGGGAAGAGGAAGAGGGGGAGAAAAAGAAGAGATATTTATTGGAGGCAGATGAAATTCAACTAGATCTGAATCCATTGGATTCATTTGTGCTTCCCAAATTAATTTGTGCTTCCCAAATTAAAGCAGGCTTCACTCAAAAATAATGAAGCTGAATGACACAAAAAGCTTCATCAAAGCTTTAAACTTCAGGAAAGCAGAAAGCCTGGCATCAAAATAGCACTTTTTCAACCCTGGAGAAATCCAAGGAGAAGGAAAGAAGTGAGTGACTGAAAAGCTAACATCTAATCTTAGGGCATATTTTAGAAGGGGCTTTTCACTTGGTGTGCTTTAAGGGAAGCTTGTCTCTAAGTTGTATTTCCCTTCTTAATGCCAAAGCAACTCTGATTACATCATAATTCCTTGGACTTGTCTTCTTGACACTAGGAGAGAAATCTAAAGTATATGCTACAAGATGCCTTTGCATATTGTGTAATTGGTTATATACCATCACAATTCACTAACAAGATAGATTTGCAGAAATGCCACATTAACTCCATGAGTGTAAAGTTACACTCTGTCTCCTCAGCATTGGCTCTTAGCCAATGTTTTACAATTCTGTCTGTCAACGGACTGTCAATTTGATATTACACTGCAGTTTTGCAGTGCTGTCTGTCATTCTGATACGAGTGATGCATTGTACTGTACTGCACTTTATTACTTTATTTATGCCCTACTTGACCCTCCCCGCTTCCAAGCTGGGATTTATGCCAACTTACAAGATTTTTAAAAAAATTAAACACAGGTGGATAAAAACATAGAAAAATATATTTGAAATTTGAAAAATATATTTGAAATTTGAAAAATATATTTGTAATTTGAAATGGCATTAAACTTTCTTTAGAATGAAAACCATTTAAACTATCTCAGTCTAAAAAGAAAGGACAAAAGTAGCATAGAATCATAGAATCATAGAAATTCAGAGTTGGAAGAGACCACACAGGCCATCCAGTCCAACCCCCTGCCATGCAGGAACACCCTCAAATCAATCCCGACAGATGGCCATCAAGCCTCTGCTTAAAAACCTCCAAGGAAGGAGACTCCACTACACTCCGAGGCAGCAGATTCCACTGCCGGACAGCCCTGACTGTCAGGAAGTTCTTCCTGAGGTTCAGGTGGAATCTCCTTTCCTGCAGCTTGAATCCATTGCTCCTTTCATTAGCATACCTTCTAATGAAATCCCTTTTCTTTTAAAACAGTTTTTTTTTTCCTGAAGCCTGGACAATTGGAATAAAAGGCCTTCTCGTGCCAAAGAAATGACAGCAAGAAGAGAATCAGGAGGGGAGTTCAAGAGCTTATGAGCAGCCACCAAGAATGTCCTGTCTTGTGGTCCATCTGTGTGCACTTCTATTCAACTAGTTTTATTGTTATTTGTGAGTAGCTCTGATATTTTTTGATACAGGGTGGGAGAAAAACATTTTAATAGCTGTTGTTGTTGTTGTTGTTAAATGGGTTGTGCTGCAGAACAAGCCTTGAACCTATTAATGTGAAATTAGTCTTGATTTTTTCTGAAGAGATAACTACACCTGAAAATGTCTTTGATTTTGGATCAGAAAAAAAGAAGTCAAAACAGTTCCTATTTAAAAAATATCGGGCATCACCTCACAATTATTTTTCTGCTGTTTAGAAGGAATTATTGATCATACCTAGTGTATTTCATTCTGAGCGGGGGGGGGATAATAGAGCTATTTGTATTATCTGTATTATCTGTGACTTTCAATGGGAGACACATACTTTCAGATTTCCAGGTACTGACTGAAATCCAAGGCCTAAATCAAGGCTGAGTAACTGTGGAAGAGTAAGTGTCTACATTAGCTCCACCACACCTGCTCTTGAATATATATATACATATACATACATACAGAGAGAGAGAGAGAGATAGAGATAGAGATGTAGATGTAGATAGATACACACACACACACACACACACACATACATGTACATATATACAAATACATATATGGTGAGCCAGCATGTTGTAGTGATTTGAGTTTGGAACTATGAGAACAGGATTCAAATCCCCACTCAGCTATGGAAACCTGTTACCCTGACTTCTGGGCATCCCTGAGGGACACCTGGATTTGCTTCAAAAATACAAAGATTGGGGAAATTAGCAGAGCACTGCTTGGTGAAGCAGAAGGTGGCAACTCAGCAAGATCTTTTATCCTATGTCTACAGAGTCAGATTGCACAAGAGAGTTCAAATGTCCTTTTAAAAGTATTTCATTTGGCAGAATTGGTAGAATTTCCTCACACTCACACAAATCAATCACTCACATAAGTACACAAGAACTACTGAATTAGAAAGTCTTAAAAGAAGGAGAGCTAAGGAGAGAAAGTGATTATACTGCACCTGATCTTGAAGACCACAGTTCAGGAAGACGAGGGCTAGATCAGCAGACAAAGAAAACAAGTGAAAGACTGAGGGAGAAAAAGTGAGAAAGTTCCCAAAAAGGGATCCAATTATAGTGCAAAACATGCCAGGGGGAGGCACACCCTTTTTCTGGGAAAGGACAGAAATTGAGTTATGCAGATGGATGAAACCTGAATCTTGTATTCCATATGCACCATTTTTTTTAAAAAAAATAGTCCTTGCTACTTGGTACTGCTCCCTTTGTCTGAAATTTGGATTACTTCTACCTTCAACACCCACATCCCACATTTCCACACATGCATACTATTTTTGTTAGAAGAATTATCCAGGGAAGTGATTGAGAAAGACGTCAGTTGGACCTAGGTAAATTGTGTGAGCAAAAATCACAGGTGTACTTCAAAATGGACAAATATGCTAGCTAAACTCATTTGTGGATGAGAGCAATGAGCAATGAGCAATGGTACGTACTTCATGTAAATCCAAAATAATATTAATGATGATGATGATGATGATGATGATGATGATGATGATGATGGAGATGGAGAGGCAGAATGAAAAAAGACATGTGTCTACATGAAGAGAATATAATGCCTGAGATAATTAATGATGCTAATTTGTTCTGTTACCAGGACAATTCACTATTCTAATGTAATATAAACGTAAGTGTCCTCCATATCTACTAATGTAGATATACTAATATAGAAGACATTTACAAATAGATATTGTGACATTCAAATAAAAGTGCAACTAAAAGATCTTTAATACAGAGACACTTATATGTTGATTAGAAGTCACTCATTCCACCTCAAAATGGCATAAATTAGTGCTTTAATATACCTTCTGTGTCATGTTCTACTCCAGATCAGGACCAATTTTAATCCATGACGATTGTTGTGATGCCTAAAGAACTCTGAGCATTGTAGTCTTCAAAAAGATTTTTTGGCAGTTCAAAAGTTTCAAACAATTTGTGCACTCCTGATTCCCTGAATAGTTAGCTTCAGGATTTTTTGAACCTGAAAACATTTTCTTCATTCTGATTTGACTGTGAAAAAGTGACACCTGCAGGAAACACTGCCTCCCTTCTAGACACTCCTCATAAATCGTGTTTAGATTTCTGATTAAGTCACTTTTTTCTGCACTGATTCCAAGTATCTCTGGATTCTCTAGGAGTAGGGATGAGATGAGCATCTGTATCAGGTAATTCACATCTTTTTTTTTTTTCAAACAAGGAGGACCACACCCTTTACTTTGGGTCTGAGAGTGGAAGCTAGATAACCATAGCAATATGCATGTTGGGCTTTCTCCACATGAATGGCAGCCCTAGAAAAACAGTTCTATAGTGAGCTCTTTACAAGTACTCTGGAATTTGCCTGCTTCTGCTATATTTGGTGAATTGGGATTTATGAAAGTCACTTCTTTTTGGAGTACCTTACTTTGCAGATCTTACTGCGAGTCCCATGTCATGAGTTAAAGTAGATTCAAGGAAATAAATGATACTAAATACCCATTATCTTTTTTGTCATATGGACAATGTTCTGGGGAAATACAAACAGAGTCATGTAAGGCATATGCCAGTGAGCCAGTGTGGCACAGTGGTCTGAATCCTAAGACTCTGAGAGGTTGGGGCCAAACCCCAGTTGAAACCATGGAAACCCCCTAGGTGACTTTGGCCAAGTCACACTCTTGCAGCCTTAGAGGAAGGCAAGTGCAAATTATAAGGGGGGTAAATTAAGCATATTGTTTTTTTAGATGCTTAGGATACAGACAGCATATGATTATCTGTAGCTACAGCATAGCCTTTTAAGCCAGCTGCTACCCTTGTTGTACCTCTGGTTCACACTAGAGTTCAGCAAATGGGGTGCTATGGAATGTAAGGGTCATCAGAGAATATGATGGCACTTCTGGGAGAGATCTGACCCAAGATGCAGTCTATGCTTGGGTGAAAATGGTATTGATCCATTTTGTCTAAGCTATTGGAAACCTAAAAGAGATAAGGCACCAGTTGCCTGGTGGTGTACTATTAAAGTTACATGGCCAGCAGTAGGGAAGGAAGAATTAGATGTCTGGATAGAGCAAAGAGAAAAGTTAAGATGAATTCATATGGCCCCGTGGTCAAAAGACTAAGCACCTTCATTGCACATCTGGAGAGCAGTTATGAGCATCAAGGTTTGTCTAAAACTGAGGAGATACTTCTGCACAGGGCAATGGCATCTCTTTTTTTCAGATCCACGCCATAGCCTGAAGGCTATATTAATAGGCCTGGTGGATGAAAGAATTTTTTAAAAAAAAGCCTTGTCTTTTTACCATGGCAAGGTAGGATAGAAGAATGTATAGCAGACAATCCTTGAATAAGCACCCTAAGAAGTCTATGATAAAAGGGGGTTTCCAGAACCTATCCTTTCAGTTGTGGAACCCCAAGATGGAAAAGGTATATGCTTTTAAGTTTTGTCAGTAGGAATGGAAATAATGTATATCCAAAAATGGCTGAAAAATGTATTTCTATAGTGTTAGGAAATCCTGACAATGACAATCATGGAATGATAACAGAAGTTTCACGACTTATTCTGTGCAAAATTTGTGTGTGGCTTTTTTTAGTGGATAAACAATTTCATCTGCACATGCAACAGCAACACCATGTGCAAATGTTGCGCTGAATAAGCCCCCAACTACAGCATTTTATTTTCAACAAACAGCATTTTCTGCAAAGAAAATATTGTGCTATGCAGAAAATATCTGTGCAGAACATATTTCTGCAGAAGAATATTATTTTTGTGCAGAAAATGTTTCCTTCTCAAAAGTAGTGCACATTTTATGCAGAATGTGTCCCAAACTGTGAATAGCATCTGAAAACTGCACAGTTTTTAAATACTTTCTCACAGTGGGAAGAAAATTGGTAAAAAAAATCATTTCTTCCTTTATGAGAATGAAATTAGTGGTGAGTGACATCCCTTCTGCCCAGTAAACAGACTCAAAGACAAGGACCTTAAGGGTTTTGTGACATAAAAAGGCCTCCCTCTACAGAGTATGGCTGTCCTAATTCAAACTGTAGGACTGTATTTGGTAATGTGTATGGCAACGCAGTTTGCCAGTTATGACAGTGGAGGAGGACATTTTCTGTACTTTGTAGACCTCATAGAAGATCTTGTTGAAACTAGTTTAAAAATTTGTGTCCCTGATTCATTTAATATGCATCTCCCACTTCATTCTTCATGGTGGACACTTAGTTCCTAATATATCTTTTATTTTAAAATTAAAACAGTGTATCTTTTATTTTTAAGTAAACTGCTCTGACCCGTATCTTTCTCTCCACTTGTGTTTCCTTTTCAGCCTGAATCTTTTCTATTCATTAGTCAGTTCCTTAAGAATTTGAAAATTGTCTTTTCTTACTTGTGTACAATGCTGGTCAGAAGTTCTAGAAGCCTAACTGAAGAAGTGTTGGGTCAGGGCCTGAAAAAATCCAGATACTTAAAGGGAACATAATGCTTAAAAATATAAGAGGTGATCTAAAGATATGAAGCAGGGAGAGAAAGAAATACAGATCTTTAACTGCTTCTGCAGTGCTATCTGCTACCCAAACAAAGAGCTTCAATGATGCTCTCAAAAATTATTTGAGAATATGTGGAGATGTAGCAGCCCACTTGATCTTGATACTTGATAATTGCCAAGGGGGTGGTATTCAGTGTACATCTCTCACTCAAGGAAACAATGGGAAGGAAATCCTGGAAATAAAATCAAGTGGGGTAATTAGAAACAGAAATGAGAAACATTTTGTTGTTTTTAACGTTTTATCAATTGGACTTCACCTTATGGTGACCCTATGAATAAGGGACCTCTAAGGCCATTTCTGCACTAGCCTGTTTATAGTGTTATTATTCTGCTTTCAACATCCTATGGAATCCTGGAGTTTGCAGTTTGGGAGGAGCCTCAAAGGCCTCTCCCTAAACTGCAAACCCCAGCATTCCATAAGACATTGAAGGTGGAATAAGAGCACTATAAAAGGCTACTGCAGAAATGGCCAAAGTCACCCTATCATCAGCCTCCTTGCTCAGGTCTTGAAGATTCAGGGAGTATCTTTCTTGATTAAGTCTGTCAATGAAGTCTTCCTCTTTTCTGCTACCTTCTACCTTACCATGCATTATTGTGTTTTTTTTCCCTGGCGAGTCATATCTTCTCATGATATGCCCAAAGCACGAAAGCCTCAGTCTAGTCATCTTGGCTTTTATGAAGAGTAGAGGTTGATTTGCTCTAGGTTCCATCCATGTGTCTTTTTAGCAGTCCAGGATATCCATAGAACTCTTCTCCAGCACCACATTTCAAATGAGCTGATTTTCTTTCTATCAGCTTTGTTCACTGTCCAGGTTTCACAACCATACATAGAAAATAGAAATACAATGGCATGGACAATCATAGTTTTAGTATTCAATTATACATCTTTTCACTTCAGAATTTTGTCTAATTACTTCATAGCTGCCCTTCCAAGTCCTAGGCCATTTCTGCGCTAGACTGTTATAGCACTATGATTCCACTTTCAACATCCTATGGAATCCTGGGGTTTGCAGTTTAGGGAGGGGCCAGCTGGCCCCTCCCTAAACTGCAAACCCCAGGATTCCATAGGATGTTGAAAGTGGAATCACAGCGCTATAACAGTCTGTGCGGAAATGGCCCTAGTCTTCTTCTGATTATTTCATTGCAATCTCCATTCTGATTAATGACCATACCAAGATATGGAAAATCTTGAACTATTTCAATGTCATTGTCTACTTTGAGGTTATATAAATCACCTGTGGTTATTATTTTTGTTTTCTTACAGTTCAACTGTAAGCCTGCCTTTTCAGGTTTCTTCAATAATCGTTCTAAGTCTTTGCTATTTTCTGCTAGTAGAATGGTGTCATCTGCATATTCTAAAGATATCTTGTTGATATTCCTTCTTCCAGTTTTTGTGCCTCCTTCTCTGAGTCTAATCCTGCTTTAAATATGATATGTTCAGCCTACAAATTGAACAGATAGGGTGATAAAATGCAGCCTTGCTTGACCCCCTTGCCAATTGGAAACCATTTCATTTCTCTGTATTTTTTCATAGCAGTAGCCTCTTATCCTGTGTAAAGGTTACACATCAGGACAATCAAATGTTGTAGCACACCAGTTAGCAGCTTAGCGGGGAAAAGGCAAAAGAGAAACTCATCTTAGATTAACAGAAAGCAAGTTAGTCAACTATGACTAACAGAAAGCTAGAGATTATATGGCTTTGCTCCAGCTACTGTAAAGATGTTCATATCTGCAGAAGTGTAGATCTAAAGAGAGATCTGGGAAAATGTAATCTTTAACAGTGGATTTTACATGGGTCATTTCCCCATTGTTGTCAATGTAATGGGGAACAAAAGCACATTCCTAGCCATGAAGTAGGTGACCTTATGAATTCAAGGACAGGTAAATCTTCCCTTTTAATGCACTACTTACTTAAATCATCATGTTATTGTAACTAAATTATTCCATCAAAACCTCCCCACTTACTTGCTGCATCAGAGTTGGACAGAATGGTATTCAACTCCCACACATACATCTTATATAACAGAGGGAGAGAAATAAGAAGTGGGGAGACAATGTTATAACCATAGTAGAAGTGAAAGCAAGAGGGCGCTTGTTGTCCCCAGATACTCTCCAATTTCAAATAGTGTAGATAGTCTTGACAACAGGCCCCTCAGACTGAAAATGCTACTGCTCAATACTAAGTCAGTAAATAGAGAAACATCCTTGATCCAGAACTTAATCCCAGATGAGAATGCTGACCTGGCTTGTATGACCTGGCAAGTTGAAGCTGGGGAAGGTGTGAATCTCTGTCAGCTTTGTCTACCTGGGTTCTCTGTTCAGCAGCAAACAAGGACTGAGAGGCAGAGTTGCAATGGTCTATAATGATTCCATCTCCCTCACCAAGTGCCCTGTCCCACAATTTACTGGGTCTGAGTTTGTGTTTTTGAATATGGGTAGCAGGGACAGAAAAGGAATTCTATTGGCATATTATGCACCTACCGCTTGACAGTCTTCCTTCCCGAGCTGGCTGAGTTGGTCATGGCAGTGGTGTAGTATTCCCCCGACTTGTTGTCCTGCAGGACTTCAACATCCATGCTTAGACCACTTTTTCAGGAGAGGCTTAGGACTTTATGAACCCCATAGCAACCATGAGTCTGTCCCAAGGAGTAGTGGTGCCACTGTGTTGCAGGACATACTCTGGACTGGTCTTCTGTGTGGGGAAGGATGACAGTGATTTGGGTGTGAGGAACCTTCCACAGTAACGTTTTGGTAGGTTTTAGACTCACTGGGACTCAGAGTCTCTGTAAGGATTGGGGGAGGGAGCTAACTAAGGCTGTGGAGGCTCATGAGTCTCAATGGATTCCTGATGACTCTTGGAGACTTTGTTGTTGCCTTGCTAGTGACCCTGTTAAAGCCTCTGCAATAGGGAAGTAAAATCAGTAAAAACAGAATTGCTTCTTCTGCAGCAGTAGAGCCACCAGCTGTTCTTGTTATCCCGCCAAAATCTGGTTCTGAATATAATGGCTGTGGAAAACAAATGTTACAGTTGTATTCTCTGACAACTTGATAGTTTATAGGTAGGAAATACAAACTTGGTAAAAATGTCACATTTCAACAATACATGTCCAAAGTGGCAGCCTCAGCTATAATGGTCTCACCTCCCTCAGCCTGAAGAGTATATTTTGTAGGTTTCCAGCACAAAATCTGTAATATATGATTAAAAGTCAAGATAGATAATTCTATTGTTTATATTATATATAAAAATTGTGTTTCAACCTGTTTAATTCTGTAACATGAATTTAGGGCATTCATTTTTATTACTCCAAACTTTAATGTTTTTAAACTACTGAATCTGTTTGAGATGCCATGATATGGGGGGATATAAATATTTTAATGAATGTTATATCATCTTTATTTCCATTTCCTGCATAGTTTAAGCTAATGAAGCCATCAAAACATTTAGGGAATAAATGAACATCAAGTTTGCTTGCATTGCCACTGTTCAGCTTCTCACTCACCAGTGCCTGAACATATAAGCGTGATACAACCGGACAAGTGACAAAGTAACAAATGCATGTGAAATTATTGCTCTCAGCCAAATTTTCAATCACCCTATGAAAGTACAAGCATTAGCTAGCTCACATTTCTGAGGACCTTCACTGAAGCCCTGCAATAAATGAGAATTTGCAACTTGAAATGTTCCCTCTGTAATTCCTCAGTAGACAATGAAATCAAAGAAGTTTATATATATATATATATATATATATATATATATATATATATTTCCCCATCCCACCCCACCCCTACACACCTTAACATACTGCCCAAGTGGCTCTTGTTGTGAAAGAAGTTTACCACTTTTTTTTCCAATTTAAAAGAGCAAGTGCCAACTTGGAACACTGGAGCCTCTTGTTGTTGTGTCCCTCCAAGTCATTTCCAACTAATGGTGACCCTAAGGCAAACCTATCATGAGGTTTTCTTAGCAAGATTTCTTCAGAGTGTGTTTGCTTTTGCCTTCTTCTGAAACTGAGACAATATGATTTGTCCAAGGTTCCTCAGTGGGTTTCCATAGCTGAGCAATTATTCAAATCTCATCTTCAGAGTTGTAGTCCAACACTCAAATCCCTACATCATGCTGGATCTCTACAATTCTAAAATGCCATGAACTCAACAGCAGCCATACTCCTGCCACACATGTGATCACCATTTCCACATGGGGTTCTAAATATATGGAGTTCCAAATGCATGAAGTATAACTTATATTGTACTGCACCATTAGCAGGCTGCCACAACTATACAAATTAACAACAGCTATGTGCATAAGTCTCAGATGTTGTGCCACCTTCGTATAAATACAGTATAAGCAACAAGTCCAGTGTTGACCTATATGTATTTCTTATATGGTTTCTATGGCCACCATGAATTGAACTGCTGGTATGTGAAATTTATGTTAGAATTGTGGTGCTTTTTAGCTTCAGCAAACATAATACTCCATGAAGACGGTTTCTCTTGGTGGTTACTGAATCCAAGAAGAATCAAAAAGATGTATGTATAGAGCATGTCTACATCAGAGATGGAGTCCAAGCCAATCAGCATCCTTCTTTATGTATAGGGGCTCACTATAGTGAGAGTGTGGTGGGGTTGCATGTCAACACCAGTGGGCAGCAATAGCCTACAAAGCCTTGTGGCTCCCTTCATAGATTCATTCAGTGCATTCATGTGCACTCTTTACGAGTTTATCTGTTGTGATTTGATCTGGCAGTGCATGGTCTCGGACAGTGTTTGACTTGGCCTCTTGGAATGCCTCTTTCTGGAACTCACTTTGCTTTGCTGCTCTGAACTCACTGGTTCAAGATCCTGGAGTGTTGCTTAGCTCCTCCTCACCTGATCACTATCTCGTATGACTCTGTTTCATTGACCTAGGCATTTTTTTTGGCTGACTGCTTTTGGATTCCACTTGTCTGGCAAGTCTATTTACACCTGTACTGATCTTGGACTGTCAAGCCTCACTATCAGAACCTGTCCACCCAGGAACAGGTCATCAGTTCAAGGTGCTAGCTGTTGCAACATAAAGCTCCAAATAATCATCTTAATGGGCCCTATCTAAGAGAATATTTTCTGACTTACAGTTCCAGTCCTTAAGGAGGGGTATAAATCCTGACAATGTTCATCCTGAAGCAGTAAATTCATTATAGCAGAGAAGAGAAAAGTATAACAAAACTTATTCAACAAAGTCATCAGTCGCAGGGGTTCAATCAACAGCAGCTACTTGGACTCATTAAAAATAAATATAGGGGGGTGGGATTAAGATAAGTAGCACAGATCAGAAAATATGTCTATTCATGTCAGCATCTTGGATTGGATTCCTGAACCAGTAAACAGAGTAATGTAGAGCATGAGACTGTGAGATTTTAACATTTTATTTAGTAGTAAGTCTTACAGAAATTTTACACAAGAGGAGTTGTAGTGCATTTCTGAAAAACTGAAAAATTGGGGGGAAATGTACTAACTGTGACCTTGTTGCAGGATAAATTCAAAGTAATAACATGCCCCGTCTCATGTGTGTCTTTATTTCATCACCTTATCCTTTTATGTTTCATGAGTGAATTCAGATTCACAAAGAAAAAAGGCAGAATCAGTTTGAACAAAATGCAATATAACCAAACTCCTTCCCCCTACCCATATACACACATAGGGCTTTTCCGCACTTTGGAGGGGAAATGGGGCAGTCCGTTACTCACTGGACTGGCATGCTCCCCCCCAAACGATCCATGATGGTCCGGAGCAGCATGCGCCCGCGCTAGCACTCTCTGGCGACGAAAATGGAGGCTTCTGGTTGGCGGAGGCTCTCCACCAACCGGAGAAGCTCGCCAACCAGAAGCCCGCCCCTGGAAGATCTGCAGACTCACACTGGTGCGAGCCTGTAGATCTATACTTTAGCAGAGCGAGGGACTGGGGCGCGCCGCGCTATTGAAATTCCTCTTTTAATTGGTCTTTCAATAGCACGGGCGACCACCAGTTCTGGGTGTTCCAGAGCGGGCTGAAGTCCGGACAAACAGTAAGTAGTCCGAACCCAGTTCACCCCCAAATGTGAACGTCCTCGCTGGAGGACGCGCCGCCCCATTTCAAAAATAAAATGCAGAAAAGGCCATAGTCTTTTAGTCTGTCGCTGGTGGCAAGACATTACATGGGGATGTTTCAGTGATTATTAAGCAAACTGTACTGTTATGCTGAAACAGTTTGTCTCAACCCAGACTTTGGCAACTGTGAATTGGGATCTGATATCCCTATCCTTAAGATCTGAGATAAGCTAAATCTTGAGGACAAAGGTTGCTCCTAGACTCGGGGTACCAGTAATAATGATTAAGAAACTTGGTAATGACTTCTAAATTCTTCCTTTGGTTTCTGAAAATAACACACACAGACATGGAGCTCAGCTACATTGCTCATTAATGGAACATTGCTAGAAATATCGCTGAAAATAGTGACAACTTCTCCAGACTTCAATTTATTATTATGCCAGATGTTTTCAGATCAGGCACACATACACACACACACACCTCCACTTGTACTAAGTGCACCTGGGGCAACCTGACACTTCACTTAGCATTGCTATTGAGAAGCACACAACCTTTGACAGCTATACAATAAAAAACCAAAGGGTATGAAGCAAACATAAGACCTATCATTCTAGGATGAAAGGTACTAGGCCTTGAAAAGCGTACCTTATTTTACAGCAATAAATGAGGTAAAGAAGATGCTCAAGGGGAACAGTAATGGGCTTGATCCATGTGTGAATTTTCACTTCTGTGTTGAAAACCTGAGCAGAATGCAAATCTGCTTTCTTAAAAGAGGTCATTCATCCTCAAAATACCAGAATGCTTTCACATGACAAGAAAAAAGAGAATAGTAAAAATATATGGTTTTAAATGCAGCCTCCCTCACAACAGTGAATTCAAATAATTTAAAGATAAAAAGAAATCAGAGTATGCAGAGGATACGAAAGGGCTGATACCTCACTTGCAAATTTTATGACACATCTATGATTACAATCTTTTCAGATCTTTCCAGCCCAGCCAGCAGGGAAGGTAGTTCTGCAAATGCAGGGAGAGAAACAGAACATGAAAAAAATGGCATCTGCAGTGGGGAAGATTACAAATCCCAGCAGTGGAGTTTAGCGGGAAGCCAGATGGGGTGTATTGTCATGCTCTGCAGGGGTGTGTGTGTGTGTGTGTGTTTGTAGGAATATTGCTTTCTGGAAATCCAGACTACACACTCCTTGTCCTGATTTGTTCAGCTTCATTTCCCAACACCAACTTTAATTCTTTTCATCCTGTAAACAAATCCTACAATTTAAAACAAAAAGAGCCAATTGAAACCAATTGAATACTTTTCATCGATATTTTTTCTATAGGCAAAAGTGCCATTTTGAAGATTTGTGTGCCTGATATTGTGTGTGATGCCAAAGTGACTATGGGAGTCAACTTCATTTAATGATCTTTCTTCCCCTTAACTCCCAGTTGACATCATGATTTCCATCAGCTTAATAGGAACTTTGCATTCCAGTGGGATGACAGCTTGGTCATGTGGCAACTCACCACATTTGGTTTCATTCTGAAGGTTATCATGCTACATATCACCATATCACAATGCCATGACCCTGTGTATAGTAGATCAGAATAGATATAGTCGGAATCTTTAACATCATAAATGTAATGCATTTAAAGCAGCGGCGGAAAGCAGAAGAGGATATGGATGGCCGAAGTTACACATCCAGAAAAACTGTGATTCAAATGTTGAAATGCAGTATTACAATCCCATAATTATAGTCACTTGCATAATAAACCACATTGAATTCTAGGAGACTTACTTCTGGGAATATGCTAAATTTCCTGGCACATACAAGACTTTCGATAATGACATAATAATAGATATCAAACAATAAGCAAAAGGAAAGGGTTTCTCTATTTACCCAATAGAACAGTAAAATCTACATTTCAGATACTGAATTTTTGGCCATTTCCACACGGGGTTTTTAAAAACAGGGCAGAACGTCCTCCAGGGAGGACATCTGCAGCTGGGAGTGGACTGGGTCCGACCTACTTAACGTAGATCCACACCCCAGCGAGCTCCAGAACGACCCCAAGTGGTCGTCCACTGTGCTTTTCAAAGACCGCTAAAAACAGGTTTTTCAAAAGCATGGAGCGCGCCACTGCGAGCCTGCTCCCTTATGCAGATTTGCAGGCTCACATTGGTGCAAGCCTGTGATCTGCTGGGGGCGGGCTTTGGGCTGGCGGGCTTCAGTGGTTGGTCAAGATCCTCGACCAACCGGTCAAGACCCTCGACCAACCAGAAGCTGCCATTTTCATCCCCAGAGGAGTGCAAAGCGGCAGCCATGCGCTGCTCCAGAGCAGCATGGACCGGACCGGGGAGCCCAAAAGTCCAGTGAGTAGCATCATGGGGCAACTCCCTCACCCCGTGCGGAAATGGCCTTCATCTTCCAAAGTATCTATGATTGTTATCTACCATTCTTAAATTCTGAGCATTTTTCATTCTAAGCAGGGAAAATATGTAAGCATCATTTCAGATATTTTCCTCTTGTAAATGAGGGAGGGAAGTAGGAAGAGATACTTTCTGTTTAATTCCTAGGGAATGAAATGAAATTTACATCAAAGCAAAAAAAAGTTAAACTGCAGAAATAAAGTATATTAAAACAGTGAAAGACTAAAGACAGACAAAGTTGAGCTAGTGAATAAAGGACAAAAGTGAGCTGGTGAGTAGGTTGTTAGAAGTGACATCAATGTTGTGGGTGGGAAAGTACAGCCCACAAGCTGAAAGCCACCTTCCAGCCCCTTTTCTGTGGCTCCCACAGCCATCCTGCTGTGATGGCTGCAGCAAATTCTTAAACCTCTGAATCTCATAAGGCTCAGGGATGATGTCATTCATTAGCTACATTTAAATTGTTATTAGTCTAGACATTGGACTGCCTGCTTTGCCCTTAGCTTATAACTAACCTGCAGTGAGTCCACTGGAAAACCAGCTGTTGTTATAGATAGATTTTAGTCCTTGCATCCCGAAATAATTTATCTTTCATCCTCAAAACTTTATGCTGAGTCGATTGTCCAAATACAATATTTCTTCTTCATAGATTTTGAAAACCTTCAAGACCCTGTGCACCCAACTAATACTAGATGACATGATTTCATTGTTCCCTCATAAATAGTGTGAAGCATATAGAAGAAAAGTTAATTGAATGGTTTAGCTCTTTTCCTTTCCTTTTTTCTAAACTCCATTACTTATTCCATCTTGAAAATTTTCAGCTTCATCCTTCAGTGATCTCATACTTCTGCACTGTTCAAAACCTTTTCGAAATGTGGTTAGTATCTCTTGATACAAATATCTATTTCAATTTTCTCCTTCCATTCTAATATCCCTTTTATCTGTTTTACAATTTTTCTTCATTCTTCCTGGCTATCGGTTTCATCTCTCTGAATTTTTAATATCCCTTTTTGTCTTTTTTTAGCATTTCCGTATATTCTCTGCAGGGCTCTGCAATTCATAGTTTTCCTTCTTGAAGTGATAGCTCTGAAAACTGAACCTGACTGTTAATTTTGGAGTATGTTTATTTCCATTAACTTGATACTTATATGACATTAACTTCAGCATTGCACTTATCCACTCTAGAATAATTTAAATACTTCTCATTTAAATGATTTACCCACCATCTTCCAATATTCGTTGCTATTTTCCAAGCCATCATCTGTAAATTTACTCCATGTAAGATCAAATTATTTTGCCACTCCACAATGTTTTATTGTTGGAAATCTGATTAAACTTGTGATCTACGTTATGATGATTTATTGGCTCAGCTTTGGTTTTATTACTGTTTGTTTACTAATGATATCTATTGCATTAGTACTTCTCAGAGTTGTTCCTAATTACAGCTAGTTCATACATTACTCAGAAGCAGAGAATGCTGCAACGCCATACAGTTCTTATTTGTACCACACACGCACACACACTTTTGCCAGAGACATGCAGAATTGTAGAAGTCCTACTAAGACTTTGTGATTTACTCTAATAATTCCAACAGTGTTTCTCCTAAGGAGGAACCTCGCACTTTTACCCTAAGCCTGCATTAAGTACAGTTTGATGGGAACTGGTTCCTATCAGCCTTTCCCATTTATTGTGGAATATCTTCATCTTATGTTGGTTGGACATAATGAAACCTTCAGCACAGTTTGCCCAGTGAGCTGCAGTCATGTCTTCTGTATCTGAATTTTAAATGTTCAAGAGTCTCATCAGACATGTCATTCATCCTTTATCATTTCTTGTAATTCCATGGATTTTTTTAAAAAAACATCTAATCTCAACATTTGCTTTGGGGCAAAACTACTGACATTTCTAGCTGTATTATGCAAAGTGACGAGATGATCATCTCTAAACCCCTGATAACCCCCCAAAGCTACACTAATGCCATCATGGTTGGGGAGCATGGATAATATTCAGACAATACAGAAAAAGGAAAGGAAGCAAAAATACAAGTAATACAGTATATTGTATGAATTGACCCTGATTTTCAGCACGGTTTTAGAATGTCTCTAGAGATAATAAAAAAATGAAGAAGATTTAATGATCAAGGTGTTTACTACTATCCCAAGTAAGGTACAATATTTAACACAAGAAAAAGGATGGGCAACAGAATCTGTTGACATTTTATAATGTTCAAACAAATGAGCAGCAAAAAAAAAAAAAAAAGGAGATTATCTCAATGGTTTACCAGACCACAGATCAGTCAGATGTCAATCACAACACTGTTCCCTTCTCCCTTCCCTCCTCTTTCCCCCACCCTGATGTTCTTCCCATATCAAGATCTTGGAGGAAATGTGTAACTTTTCCAAGTACAGAGTCTTTGCTTGCCTTCAAACTGCTGAATTACTCTGCAGGTTTCAGAGCACCATTCAGTTCAGGAAGGTTTGGAAATTACATGCTTCAATTTGGACAAATTGACATCTCTCCTAATTGGGACTGAGTTTGTGATTTAAGATCCATCCAAAAGAAAAGTAAACAAAATGATGCTTTCATAGCTTGACAAGAGTGATTCCACATATTGTGAGAAAACCCAGTTCAGTCTCAATCTCAAATTGCTTATTTACTCAGATGGGCTCTGATTTGTTTTCTGTACATACTTGAGATTCCAAAAGCATGCATACTCAAAACAAAATGGATTATCTCTACCAACTAGCAGAATTTATTGCAAAAGAATTTTATTTTTATACTAGTCAATTCAAAATTAAGCCCCATTTAGCCATTTGTATATAAGTTTCTCCTGTCTTCCACAGTTTAAAAATAATCTTTCCTGTCACTCTTGAATTTTCAAGTATATAGCTTCAGCATCTGCAACCACAGACATTTTGCAATTCCCATCATAGGATATTGTCTTGTTTTTGCTCAATATAAACAGATAAAAATCTGTTAATTCAGCTACCAAAGATGGTTAATGCAATGTAAGGTTTTCTGAATTTATGTCTAAATATAGTGTATTTTTTTATATTTGATGTGTGTCATACCTCTCCAACCCACACGTGTGGTTTTGTATAATTGTATAAGCTAAGACTGGCTATGATTGACTCAATGTGACCACATGAGTCTTATGAGCAGAGTGGGTAGGCAGGAGCACAGAGCTAATGTGGTGAACATTAATTGCAGGGATAACTGTTATTTTGAGAAGGTCTGGCATTTTGATTATATAATGTATTATGTATTTATTGTTAACCATGATGTGTGTGCTTGCTCTCTCTCCCTCTCTCTTTCACACACACGCACAGACACACACAGAGTATTGTATTTATCAGGTTAGCTTCTTTTTTTCTTTTTCTTTTTTCAGGTTTTCCTAAACTCATTGCATAAATTCTAAGGTTTCTCTGTTTAAAACAGCAGTTGTATGTATTCTTCCTTTTTTAATAATTTCCCCTGTTCTTGCCTATTCACATCCTTTCTGACTCCACTTTGATGTTGTTCAGTCACATGAGCCCTTGTCCTCATGTATGAATGTTGGAGGATGTTATGAAGAGAAAGGGCAAATCTGAGAAGCTTGTCTGTCTGCGAAAGGGAAGTGTTTGAACAAGACTAATTTCTCAGGCAGGCTTCAGAGACCTGCTTGTATTACAATAGGAATGATACTTGAGTAGTAAAGCTTATAATGAGATTACCACCATTGATTTTGAAGTTTAGCTTTCCTCAGTAATAGCAACACTGCATTACAAAGAGGATCTCACTACATGTATATATGTATGCATACAATTTAATAGGTGTATAGGCATATACTAATACATACTTATATGTACGTGTGTGTGTGTGTGTGTGTGCACCATTAAATAGGTATATATGCATATGTTTATACATGCTCATAAATTTATGTACCGTACTTGCATATAGGCCCTTATTGCACTTCTGAGCCATCCTGGCATGGGGACGCATTGCTGCCTATCCCTGATGCATGCCATTGCACGTCATTGCAGTCCCGCTGCTGTCACGTCCCCAGATATTGCAATTGCACCATATACCATTACTGGAAAAAATTCATACAATGATCCTGTCAGCTGCAGGCATGCAGAAAGGGCAGAAGCACTATCAAGCGCTTCCTTTCTTAGTACAGTGCAGGATGAGGCCAATTGTACTGCAGAAGAAAGGAGTGTGTCCTGAATGCTAACCATCTGCTGGCAGCCGACCAGTGCAGTGGAGAGTGTCTGGATTCCAATCTCATCCCAGCAATGGCTTTGCTGGGATTGTGATGGGACAACATGGGATTGCAGCATAATGCAGTAAGAGAAGTAACTCTTCCAACCTGCAACTTTGTCATAATACACATATATCAAAGTCAATTCACTGGTAATTCACATGAATTTTTTTAAAAAAAATTCTGGAGCTATGAATGCAATTTGCAATTAATCCAAAACTGGAAAATAGTAGCAATACCACAAACAGAATTTCTAAGGAAAACCTGCTGAGCTGGATCCAGGCAGTTCTTAACCAATTAGCCTTACTAATGACATCAAACACCTTTGGCATCAGAACACCAAATGCAAAGGTGATTCTTGGAGCCAAATGCATTTTAATTAGAAAGGATCCTCTGCCATGTGCTTTCTAGCATGTAACTACTTTGATCGCAGTTAAACCAGGCTTAACCAAAAAAAAAAAAAAATGCTACCAGCCCTCAGTATCACTTTCATACCAACAGTACTTTTGAAAAACAACTCTGCATTTTAAACTCCTTCAGGATTAAGATAATGTTGCTGGTGTTGTTTTAACAATTACTTTTAAATGGCTGCGTTTGATGACTCAGATGATTAGTCCTTTCAAAATGAAGTGTTAGTACTTCAGAAAGATGGCCTAACCATATGTTTATTAACCTTTGCCCCTAAACAGCCAAGGTCTAGTGCCTTCCCTGGTATAGGCTTTGATCAAGTGCAGCCATCCATTGTACATACTAGGACTAATGATGCTTTTTTTGCTGAATCTTCTTCGAAGGCAAAAGAAGAATTGAATTTTATCTAGAAAATCATCAACATGTAAAAAATATTATCTCCTCCTTGACAGTTGATTATACCTCTATGTGTATGACAATATGTCAATTATACCTATTTATGTGAAAATGCATATTTAATAAAACTTCAGTTATTTTGTTATCAAACATGGAAACATTTTTTTAAAAAAAAAATCCCACAGGGACAGGTTCAAAGAATGTCAAGCATTTTTCAAGTTTAATTCTATTTTATTGCCATTTGGATACTTTTTGTATTCAAATGTGAAAATGTTTGTGAAAATGTTATTATAAAACATAGTTTCAAGCAATTTTTGTGGAAAAAAATGCATTTTGGTATAAAATTCAATTGCTTTTATGCAACACCTCTTTTTTTCCTTTTGTTTCCTAAAACAAAAACAACAGAAACAGAAACAGAAACACAAAAAGTGTTTGTCCTTTCACCATGATAAAAAGGTGTGGGGGGGAATCATAGTGGTTGACAAGTTTTTGAATGGAGTATCTCAACATGTCAAGACATACTTTCCTGTTAAGGACCAGAAAGTGTAGGAACATTCTGCATTCCTATGCATATGCACATTAGTATAGCCCTGTCTTTCTCCCTTTCTGTTTCCATCTACTTTTAGTTTTGAAGCTGTATAAATTCTGGCTTTTGCAAAATCAAATGAAAGACAGAGCTAGAGGTCTAAGGAAACGTGTTAGATTAATACTAACTGAATACATAATCACTGTTTATTTCAATATATTACGTAGAAATTGCCTTAAAAACAGCTTTGAAAAGGTAAAATACTTCAGATCTTCCTTTGCTCACTGAAAATTTAATTAAAATAATTCTGAAAAGAAAATGGTGACACTAGTATTTTGGTACAGTTGAGAAGAATGAATGTTCACAGCTGCCCATTACCTCAATTAAGGCGTTTTCGCACCTTACCTTCGTCGCGGCGGTGGGAGGTGGCGCTCGCACGAGCAGCCATTTGCGCGAGCCGCTCACAGCAGCCCTTCTGCCTCACGCAGCTGTTTGCCGGTCGTGTGAGCATTGCGCCCCTTCCTTCCGCAGCACAGTCTGGGAGCTGTAGGCTACGCTGGGGGAGGAAGCGCGACCGGCCCGGCTCGTTTGACGCACCACATGCAGGTAAGTGCGCGAGGATCCTGGGAGCATTGTGTGACCACACAGTATTTTTGGCTTAGAGCCGAAAATAAGAAAATGCGCACGTGTCCTGCTTTAGGCTCATGAGCGTCGTGTGAATGGGAGTGTGTCATACGGACCGACGCTGCCATTCACGCGATGCTCAAGGGGCCCTCGCGCTACAGAAACTGCATGAGAAAAGGGCCTTAGTCATGAACATCTGTTTTTCCTTACTTCCTTTACTGTCTCTCTACAGACATTGGTTGAGGATGCAAAATCATTCCTAGACATTTCTTCTTCACTATAGTTTTATAGTTTATATCTTTATATGTGAAATGTTGGATGGTGTATACTCACTCATGTCAAGGAACATTCTACCAAGATCAGCAAGGCTGGTTTGGAACATATGTCAAAACACCTTACAAAATAAATCCTCATCCCTGTTAATACAACCATACCAAATCAAACAACTAACAACTTGCTTCCCTGCCTTGGCCCTTTAGCCTACTACCTGAGGCATCTGTGTCAGCCTCCTTAAAGACAGAGCTTGAAGAGCATAACCATATGAAGACTCAATGATAATTTCAGGAAGCAATCTGACACATTCAGAAAGGCTGGCTAAAATGTCAATTCATACGCATACCCAGAATTTGTCAGGTATCACTCTCATGAATTATGTTCTAGAGGAAGTGCTTGATCACATGTATGATACAATCACTTGAGGGGGGAAACTACATTAAAACAACCATGTGGAAAAAATTGACAGAGTGAACAGTCCCACAAAACAAATGCATACTTGTATAACTGTGCCCATTTACATCTTATTTTCTGCTCTAACCCAGCCAAAAACTTCATCTAATTTCTAAGTTTGCACAGCATTTGTGATTTTGAATTGTTTCATAACAATTTGTTTGTTCACTGCTTCAAAGCCAAGTGACCCCATTTAATAATGTAAAATAGCTGGAGTATCTTCATAAAAACAAAGGCCCTTATTTTCATCTATAGCCAGAGAAGTTAACTTTTACATTCAAATTAATTATCAGATCCTACCAATGTTTAGAGATTCCCACTGATTAATACATGGCACTCCAATATAAATAATCTTTCTGCTACTTCTGAATGATCAAGACTTCCAAGCTGTTTTGAAAATCCTACAGCTGCTTTCACTCATCTTTTAGGAGATCTCATACTCCACTATGCCACCTTTTGCTTTATGATTTAGCTTGCTTAATAATAGCTTTCTAAATGGAAAGTGACATTTTAAAGCCACACGTAAGCAATATTTGGAAATGCAGCTGGCTGGCTGTTTCATCTTTTATTTTTCTTCAGTGCTGTAGCTGATTAAGTAGAGATGAGAGTTGTAAAAGCAAAATCTGAAAAGGTCTTGGAAACCATTATAAAATTCAGCATGATGGAATCCCATACAGGGATGGAAGTAACTAAAATTTCTTTAAAATTCATTAGAACTTCCTAAGTTGACCTGCAACTCTGAGCTGTGAAAGGCACTTCCCACAGAGTTCTCTGGAATGTGCAACCTACAGGGTATATTATGAGCTAGATCTTTCACTGGTTGGTCAGCAGAGTGATATCAAAGAAGCATTAAAACTTGTTAAATTTAATTCACTTGGACATCAAGGCCCTACTATAATATAATTATCTGTATATGATTTTTCTATAGCTATAACAGAGATACTTCATGCTGATTTTCTGCTCACTGAGCTCAAGAGGGGTTTTCTTCAGATTTAATTTTTTTTTCATGGTAATTGCAGAATTCATTGCAAAGTTGTCTAGTGTGAGTAGTGAAGGGTGGAAGTCATTAAATTTGTTCTTTTCACAAGTAGGAAGTTTTGCAGATAGATTAAAAAAAACAGCAAGGTGTGAGGGGTTGATAACAGCTCTGCACATTATGCTAAATTGGCCATTCTTTTTTTAAAAAATCCTATTGTGATTTATCTTTCCTGTTTCCATGTTCTCACCCCTATTAGGTCACTTCCTTTTTTGTGCTGTGTTACCTAGTACTAATATATAAATACCTGAACACAGTTTTTCTGAGTTCTGACACAGTAAGGAAATTATTCTATCTGAACTTGTGGCTTTCTCACCTGTTGTTGTCTCATCTTGTGCCTTTTACAGTCTGAGTATTATTAATTGATCCAAGTCACTAGGAGCATTGACATTTTCACCAACAGTGATTTTCCCCCTTAAAACTTAGAACTCAAGATACCTAAGAAGATCAGTTATCTGTTTCAGTTATCTCTTTCCTCGGTTAGTATCTCTTTCTGGTGCCTCTTTGCACCAGAAATGTGTGATTTGCTTTGACTCTGAAGATTCCATTCTGAAATTGTGTGACTCAAAGGATAGCTTACAACCATGTAGATTTGGGCAGAGCCTTGTTGGAACCCCATATCTACTAGGCAGAGTTGACTATTGCCAAGGTGATTGTGTATTTTCTATGTTAATTTTTAGCCAGATATTAAACTGCCATTTTTTTCTTTTACAGGACTGTTGTGTAACTTTGATTCTTTTAGGACAGTACAGGTTTTTTTTTAAAAAAAATGAAATGTGGTTTCTTTGTTTTTTTAATGTGGGTCAGTTCCACTGTACCAGAATAGAGCAGTAAAAAACAAAACCATGTGCAGTTTACATTACTACAAATACCAAGGCCAGTAGGAAATCAGAAACTTGTCTTCACCCTGGATAAAAATGTGCACTCCGGCTGTTGATCTTCTGTATCCCAAAAGAGATAGTTATGGTCAATCTGTTTTAGTGTCAAGAGAAAGATTTTTTAAAAAAGAAAAAAAAAGAGTTGTTACAACCCTGCACACTCCCCCAAGATTGGTATGGTTTAATTGACAATATTATTTGATTGGTACTACATTAATTGACATTGATATAAAATAGGAACCTGAGGCGATAGGAAAGTCAAGTTAGAAAGTGGCAAATTACTGATGTGAGATAGCAAGGCAGGTCAGCCATACCTCCTTCCAGGGGCAACTGAAGTCATTGGCCCTTTTCGCACTTTGCCTTCTTGCGCGAGGGGGGAGGGCATCTCGTGCGAGAAGGCTCCTCCGGGAGGCTGCCGCTTCCTCCCTCGTTCCTTCCGCAGGCACTTCCTGCTGGTGCGTCCGCTGCGCTAGCGCCCCACCCCTTCCTTCCGCAGGGGCCTGTGGGAGCTGTAGGCCCCGCGGAGGGAAGGAAGCGCGACCCGGCCACCTCCCCAAATTAGCTCAAAATGAGAAGTCCTACAAGAGGGGGATAACTTACCTGCACACAGCAGGTAAGTGCGCGTGGGTGCCAGGAGCGTTGCGCGAGCGCGAGTGATTTTCGCTTTAAGTCGAAAATAAAAAAAAACTGCACTCGCGCCGCTTCAACCCCGTGAGCGCCGCGGAAGTGGGAGTGCGTTGTGCAGAGTGATGCTCCCACTCTTGCGAGGCTTATGGGGCTCTCGTGCGACAGAAAGCCCATGCAAAAAGGGCCATTGTCAGGAAAATTGTGAGGCAACTCTAGAGGCAATAGGCTTATGCTAAGAGCTGGACATGTTGAAGCAGGGAGGGAAAATCTTGACCAAATTGTGATTATTCTAACCCTTTTCCCTTACACATGGATGTCTCCCTGCTTTGTCTTCCCAACCTCTCCACAATACAGGGCTATTATGACAGCCTTTATTCCTTTGTCACCTAAACACTAAGACCATTAACTCTATCTGGACTTCATTGCTTGTGTTACAACTCTTATTGTCTGCTGGTTGCGACTATTTTTCAGGTATAAGAACCCTAGGTTTTGAATGGTTCAGTGTAATCTCTCACCTTGCTGAATGCCACACTGTCCATTTGATTCCTGAATAAGAACTGTCCTTAGGTGCCTACCTAAGCCAAATCACAGCTTTCTTCATTTTACTCTGGACCAGTAACTATAACCCAAGCCCTGAATGTCCTCTATCCACAACTTTCTTCCCTTTTCCTTCTGTTAGCCCTTGTATGAGTGCATGTGTGTTTGGATCATTTGCATGCATGAGTCTTTCATTAAAACACAATTTTAGTTCACATTATTAATTTTCTTGCTGGTTCTTTCCTGTGTGATCTTGTAAACTTTGGTGAAAAGATCTCATTAAGTTACCCCCCTCTTGTAGGAATTCTCATTTTGAGCTAATTAATGCCCCATTGTCACATGGAGGTACTGCCATTGCGGGTGGATGCCTGAGTCACTCACATTTTGGGATAACAGAGTTTTGCTACACCTTTAAGAAAACCCATAAATTTTTTTGCTAGTGTTACAGATACCATAACTAACACCCTCCTCCTCCTCCTCCTCCAATTATGATTATTATCATTTTTTTATTCTACCTTTTTTCTCAGTTCAGTACTCAAAGAGGCTTACAAGAAGTTAAAAAAACACATTGTTAAAAATTCTGAGGACATAAAACATTAAACAATCAACAAATTTAAAAGCAGATTAAAACATATGTTTTGATCACATACGCACAAACATACACACTAGCACAACAATTAGCAGGATGCAGCAAATTCCTTAGGTGAGACAGTCTTTATACAGTCATTCATCAAATGCCTGTCAAAACAGAGCAGAAATTAGGGAGGGTCTAACATCTCTTGGAAAGAAAGTTCCAGAGCCTGGGGGCAGCCAGTGAGAAGCCCCCCTCCCGTGTTTCCACCAGGTGTAACTTTTCATTTTATTTGCATGTCTTATTAGGTATACACTGTGTAGGAATTTAAAGCTTTGTAAATTCATTTTTGTAGGAGAGAACAAATCATTCTACTGTTGTTCATTGTTGTAAGAAAATCATTGACAATTGTGTAGTTTTCTTTTTTAAAAAGGTAGATTAATTTATTTGAAAGAATGTTTTTGTCCTGTAAACAAACAAACAAATTTAAAAATTACATCTAATAATAATAATAATAATAAAATTATTTTTATCCCGCCTCTCCCAGTGGATCGAGGCGGCATTACAAAAATATATAAATACATTAAAACATTAAAATGTACCCCATCCTCCCCACCCACCCACCCACCCTTCTATCCCTGATAGGTATGGCTGACCTGCCTTGCTATCTCACATCAGTAATTTGCCACTTTCTACCTTGACTTTCCTATCACCTCAGGTTTCCATTTTATATCAATGTCAATATATCAAAAATATAAAATACTGTCCTTTCTGGTAGAATGCTTACATATCTTCCCTTTGATTTTCCAAATACAATTATTTGTCAATATAACAAAAAGCTGAAATATTCTATACAAAGTGCTCTATCATATGTACCAAATGGGATGTGTGCCCCCAAACTCACCCCTCCCCAAAGAGAAGCAAACTAAAAAACTTGCTGCTACATCATGTATTATGAAATTAAAGCTTATTAGTTCCAACCTGAATAAATTACAGCCTGAAGTTAAAGCACATGCAGTTCAGTTGCAATTTGGCCACAACAGGAAAAAAATTACTTTAAAATAAGATGAATTACATTATTTTTCTCCCATACCTTTTTTTAAACACAAAACTCTTAATTATTTACAGCTTTGTTTTCTTTTTCTTTGTTATATACAAAAGAAGTAGTCGGTTTTTTTTATCCAAGTTGCTATAGAAACCATGCTGCCAAACACATGAAACATAAGCAAAAGAGGAAAAATATCCTAGGAATTCTGCAAAATTTTTAAAAAAGTTGTGATAATATATATCACTACAAGTTTTTTAAAACTGCGTAGTTTTCAAAGACTTATTCATAGAATCATAGAGTTGGAAGAGACCACAGGGGCCATCCAGTCCAACCCCCTGATGTGCAGGAACATGCATCAAAGCATTCCCCAATAGATGGCCATCCAGCCTCTGCTTAAAAACCTCCAAAGAAGGGGATTCCACCACATTCTGAGGCAGCATATTCCAACTCCGAACAACTCTGACCATCAGGAAGTTCTCCTTTCCTGCAGCTTGAATCCATTGCTCCTTGTCCCAGTCTCTGGAGCAGAAGAAAACAAGCCTGCTTCCTCCTCAACATGACATCCCTTCAAATATTTAAACATGGCTATCATGTCCCCTCTTAACCTTCTCTTCTGCAGACTAAACATAACCAGCTCTCTAAGCTGCTCCTCATACGGCATGGCTTCCAGACTCTTCATCACTTTGGTCGCCCTCCCCTGGACATGCTCCAGCTTGTTCATATCCTTCTTGAATTGAGGTGCCCAGAAGTGGACACAATATTCCAAATGAGGTCCAACCAAAGCAGAATACAGTGGTACCATTACCTACCTTGATCTAGACACCATACTTCTATTGATGCAACCAAGAATCGCGTTGGCTTTCTTGGCTGCTACAATCACTCTGCTGACTTATGTTCAGCTTGTGATTTATTAAAACTCCTAGATCCCTTTCACACATACTGTTATCCAGCCACATGTCCCCCATCCTATATTTGTGCATTCCATTTTTTCCACCTAAGTGTAGGACCTTGCATTTCTCTCTGTTGAAATTCATTTTGTTAGCTTTGGCCCAGCTCTTCAATCTGTCAATGCCATTTTGAATGTTGATCCTGTCCTCTGGAGTATGAGCAATCCCTCCCAATTTGGTGTCATCTGCAAATTTGATCAGCATGCCCTCCACTCCTTCATCCGAGTCATTGATGAAGATGTTAAATAGCACTGGGCCCAAGACAGAACCCTGTGGCACCCCACTAGTCACTTCTCTCCAGGATGAAAAACTGCCATTGGTGAGCACCCTGTGGCTTGAGTTGGTCAACCAATTACAAATCTACCTAACAGTAGCCCTGTCCAACCTGCATTTTACTAGCTTCTTTGCAAGAATGTCATGGGGAACTTTGTCAAAAGTCTTACTTAAATCAAGATATGCTATGTCCACAGCATTCCCTTCATCTATCAAGCTTGTAACTGTATGGTAAAAAGAGATAAAATTAGTCTGGCATGACTTATTTCTGAGAAATCCATGTTGACTTTTAGTGATTACTGCTTTACTTTCTAAGTAATTACAAACTGACAGTTTAATTATCTGTTCTAGGATCTTTCCTGGTATTGATTTCAGACTGACTGGGCAATAATTATTTGGGTCCTCTTCTTTTCTCTTCTTGAAGACGGCAGTGATGTATTTAAGTATTTTACTCCAAGTCTCAAGTCAAGTCTCAAGTCTCTACTTTCAAGTCTCAAGTCAAGTCTCAAGTCCTTGAAGGTACTTTCAAGTCAAGTTTCAAGTCAAGTCTCAAGTCTGGAAGTCAACTTTATACCCCAACCAAAATTCCAGAATTATTGGACAGAACCAAATAAAGTCAGTTTTAGCCATTCAAGCAGAGCCAGCCCTCCACATTTGTGATTTTGCCATCTGTAGCTTCAGATATGAGGAACAGGATCCTTCTTATTTTCCATTTGTGAAGCTAGATGACTTTTCGGAACTGGAGAATAGGATCCTTTTTACTCCCCATTACTGAAGCTTCAAAAGCTTTAGAAAGAAAGATCCTTCCTCCTTAAGCCTGTTATCTAACACATTTGCTGTTCCCTTCTGAGAAATGCACCCTGCACTCTGTGGGTGAGTCTTGTTTTCTGCTCTTAGGAAAAGTTTTAGAAGGCCCTTCGAATATGCAGCAAGGACAGATTACTAAGCAGACCTCAAGCATGCCTCAAGCCCATTGCTAAGCCCATTTGCTGTTCCCCTCTGAGAAATGAGCCCACACTTTGGGCTTGAGACAGACTGCCATGTGACCAGTAGACAAAAAGAGATGGAGGTGTTGTTCAAAGTCACAAGGTTTATGAATGAATGTGCTATGTTATTGAACTGAGGGCGGCAAGTCAGTCATTAAAAATATTCAAGTCTTGGGTCAAGTCAAGTCAGTCCATCGTTTATTGCCGAGTCAAGTCTGAGTCACATCACTGAAGTGACTTAAGTCCAACTTGAGTCCAAGCCTATTGACTCAAGTCTACATCACTGGAAGATGAGGATGACAGTTGCTCTCCTCCAGTCTGCTGGAACTTCTCCTGTTCTCCAAGAGTTCTCAAAGATTATTGTGAGTGGTTCTGAAATAACTTCTGCCAGTTCTTTTAATATCCTCGGATGTAATTCATCTGGCTCTGGAGACTTGAATTCATCTAGTTTAGCCAGGTATTCCTGTACTACTTCTCTACCTGTTCTGTGCTGCATTCTCCCCTTTCTCACCTGCTTCCCACCCCCCAGGTTGAGTACTTCTATCCTTTTGGGAGAAAACTGAGGCAAAGAATATTTGAGTAGTTCTGCCCTCTCTCTTCCCCCTGTTAGTAATTGCCCATCTTCTCCATGCAGCGACCCTATCATTTCCTTGTTTCTCCTCTTGCTGTGGACATATCTAGAAAAGCCCCTTTTATAGTTTTTAATGTCTCTGGCAAGCCTGAGTTCTTTCTGTGCTTTATCTTTTCTGACCTCCTCCCTATATATCCTGGCTATTTGCTTGAATTCCAATTTGGTGGCTTCACCATTCTTCGATTTTCTGTACATGTTTCTTTTAACACTTAACTCAGCTGAGAGTTCTTTCATCAACCATTCTTGTCTCTTTAGACACCTGCCATTTTTCCTCCTTATTGGCTCAGTTTAAAATTGTGCCTTCAATATCTCACTTGTAAGAAACTCCCATCTGTCATGACCTCCTTTCTCTTTTAGTAGTCTTGACCACAAAATTTCAGCAAGTAACTCCCTAAGTTTATAGAAATCAGCTTTTTAAAAGTCTTATCAGCAACTGTGTAGTTTTGGGATTGATTCTGGCAAAAAAAAAAAGTGCTCTGTTCAGAAAACCTTTCTGTTTCTGTTTACAAAACATTTCTGCACAGAAAATGTCATTTGCTGCTCACAAAAAAGTGGACTTTTCATGCAGAGTATTTTCTGAAATGCAAATACTCTCTCACATATTGAAGATTCTCCTTGCTGAGATTTCCTGATGCTCAAGAAACCTATTTTTCAACCTATTTGCTGTGTAATTTTGAACGTTTTTCCATCCCTTAAACTGCAAATTTACCACTGATACTTACATGTGTACTTACCAATCTGTTCTTTATATCAGAAGCCTGAGTGTTTCACATCTATGCAGCTGTTATTACAAAACTTCTTCAAAACAATATAAAAGCCTAGAAGATGAGATGTACTGTGAATAATTATGATTTTTCAAGCCTCACAGCCACAATATCTGACTTAATTGTTGGACTTTTCTATTTCTTTCCTCTCCCTGGCCTGATGGAAAATTCCAGAATTTTCTAGAATTATTGTGCTTTCATGGCATTTTGCCTGGAGCAAATAGATATACTGTGTGGATTTTGTCTTTTTCTTATCAACTAACATAGTTATGTTTTCATCATTGTGCTTTTTTTAGTTTTATTTTTAAAGAGAAGCATTTGTAATGGCTGTGCACATGCAACACTAGTGATTTCTACATATCAAATTGTCGCTAAACAACAACAATAGCAACTCCCCATAACCTTACATATACATAACAAATGGCCATATCAAAATAAATTAATATCTACATAGAAAATGAGTAGAAGCATTACCTGCAGAACTTATATAAGAAGCATAAACACAGCCTAAAGAAATCCTGATATGCTTCTTACATCTTCTTGTAAATCCACTTATGTTATTTTATGTCACTGAACATCACCAAACAAAATAATCCACCAGCATGTGATCCTATTATACTTACAAAAAGAATTCACTTCTTTGTGTTGAAAATGCAGTCTTCAAGCCCAGTTACTTTATTTTATATGTATTACAGCTTCTTATGTACCAGCACAACAACTGAGCTATGGGATGCCTTAAGGAATTTAATCTTTGTGAATAAGACTATGAGCTGACCTCATCTATACTTTTGGTACTAATGTGTGCATGGGATTTTAAACCTTAATCCAACTGCTAATCCCAACTAAAGTAGACTCACTGAATATGAGGTTTCTTCTTAAGTATGATTTACTATTCAGCAGTCTCAATTATTCTATTCTAGTTGGACTATCAGCTAGACTTCACCCTTACCTGTCTACTGAAGTTTGCACTTTCTGGATTTTCCATTACAGTTTTTGCTCCAAAATATGTTCATGCAACTGTTACCCCAAAATTTGGGTGACTCAGGGCTCCATCCATGATGTTAGTGTCTCTGTGAAATGATGGGGAATATTAGCTCAAAGAGGAGGCCTGTGAGAGGGAGGTAACCTTACCAGATCTTTTACACCTATGTTTACTGGTACTAGTGCTGGGAAGAACCAGTTGGAGGTGCAAACAGTAGGCTTGTCTGTTTTATTTGGGGGAATTAATAATCTCTCTCACACAAAATCCAAGCAGTCTTGCAAGGTTAACTGAAGGAAAATGAAGGAAAGGTTTGGATAGTGATTGTTTAGGGCAAAATGGTGATATTCACCAATTCATCAGAGAGGAAGTGAAATGATATGGCTTAGACTGGGAGACCAAGGGTAGTACAAATCAGGAATCAGAGCGACAGAGTGACCATCAGTAGATCAAAAGTACTATGAGTTATCTGGCTCAGTTCCAGGATTTAAATACTCTTTTTCTGCCCTAAGGGGGAAGGTGTTAATGGGTCTCTGACAAAGTAGACAATGGAATCCAGAGAATGGACAACGGGGTCCAGATGAGCCAGTGGCCTTAGCATTAGGAGATGAAGAGACTGATGGGAATTTTGATAGCTCCTTGATGGTGGAACAGGCGAGAGGATAAAATGAGAATTTCTAGGGACAAAGCAAGAAGGTTGAAGACAATCAGTTTCAGGAGCTATTGCTTCATTGTCCGAGGCTTCCCTGACTATGACCTAGCCATGCCTTGAGTTCTCGTTCAGACCTAGTTTTTCAATGCACTTGTGCAGCCAGTTCCTCTTTGCCAGCAAGCTTCCCAGTCATAGCAAGATATAATTTATATTTCATTCCAATTACATATGTTTTACCAATTATACCATATCATAGAGAAGCGACGTATAGCCTAGTTACACAAGAACACAAGCGTACCTCATTTAGAAATGATGATAGATTTGGAAATGTGCATTTTGAAAAAAGACAGACTTAAAATGTTTCTAAAATTTTCGTGTTCACCTTTCACAGGACTTTGTAAATGACAGTTGAATTTGACATGGGAGGGAAAAGACATCAGAATAAACATATGACTAAGGCCATTTCCACACTAGACTGTTATAGCCCTATGATTCCACTTGCAACATCCTATGGAATCCTGGGGTTTGCAGTTTCGGGAGGGACCAGCTGGCCCCTCCCGAAACTGCAAACCCCAGGATTCCGTAGGATGTTGCAAGTGGAATCATAGCGCTATAACAGTCTAGTGCAGAAATGGCCTCAGTGACGTGGGCCAGTAACCAATGTCTATCCCAAAAAACAATTTAAGTCTTTGGCAGTTTTCTTCTGGAACTTATCTCTCTGACGGTATCTTTAAAGGGCTTGATTTTAACCTGGCAGGAGTAATACTACCTAGTGTACTATGTGTCTTAAGCTAAAAAGATATTTTTCATTATAATCTCAGACCTTCACTTAGACAGACTTGAGAACTTTAAAACTGCAGTGAGAGGGAAACCCAGATACCTGAGTTATTTCAAAGAATCAGCACGCAAAATTATTGCAATATGAAGACTAGACTACCAATTCCTGATGAAAGAGAACTGTATTCTTAAAGCTCAATGTAGAAAAGTCACCCTGTCACACAAAGTAGGTGTAGGCAGCCTGATCCACTAGTTTCAAGTACTAGCTCATCCTAACATGGAGTGGACACTGGGTTGTAGCATTCTCTGCAACCATCCAAACCTGTGAAGCAGTTTGCAAAGCTTTCCTCCTATCCATTCCCCTTAGCATGTCAGGCTGCACCTCCTCCCTCCTCCCTTCAGCCTAGGGTTGTGCTAATAATTACAAAAGTAGGTGCCAATAAAATAAGGGGCCAAAAAAATGAACAAAAACAGTTGGCCGTGACAGTATGGGAGAACAAAGAGATTTAAAAAAAGAGGAAAACCACCCCAGGGAAGAGAAAATTGCCAGTGTAATATGAAAAAAAAATCTTTCCCACCCTCCAAGGCAGCCAGCATGTTCCTTGGGTAGCTTCAAGTAAGAGTGAGTGGGAGAGACACACTGATTTCAGCTGATGAATGGTGAAGCCATGTGAAAGCAGGTCATCTATAAATCCTGCATAATTTTGGCCAGAATAACCATAGGATCCCAAATCTGCAGCAGATGGGGAATGAGCAGAAGTCAACACTAGTTCATATGTTGCAGTAAAGTCTCCTCAGAGTTGCAAGGTCAGCAGGACATTTCTTACTTGTTCAACCTCTCCATCTCTAATTCCACATTATTCCTCAAACTATTGAGTTATTGAACAAAGAGCAATGGTTCAACTATGACTTTTGCATAGTCCTAAAAAGGTAGTGCAAATGTAAAAATTAATAAGAGCAAAATCTGGTTATAATAAAATGATCACAGAACATGAGGGTGATATTATTTCGGGGGGGGGAGAATTAGCTATTCTTTATTTGGAAGAGCATTCAGTTTTGCATGACAGATTCAGCATGCTTGAAAATTCTTGGCAAGTAAAAACTGGCTTTTGTGTAGCAGAAAATGAACTGCACAATCAGAATCTAGGAATAAAATGCTACAATTTGTATTGCTATAAGTAAATAACTGCACAAAGTACAGCACATTGGAGCACTACTCCTGATAGCAGTTACTGATATTTACTATCAAGAAGGCCCAACCTCACCCTGTGAAGGTAGTGGGAAGTGAGAAAGTGCCTCTCCTGAGCCTCTTAGGACTTGTGCATGCTCATATACAATGTCAGATAACCTGTACTTAAGACATATAGAGGTCTACAGGTCATAAACAACACTTTGAATTATGTCCAGAAACAGGCGGGAACCCAATGGAGCTGTTGCAGTAAGGATTTTTAACAGTATCTGTATCCAGCCGCACTTAGAAATCTGTCTGCTACTCTTCATATAAACTGAAGTTTACAAACACTTTTCAAAGGCAGCACTGCATAGCATATATCACAGTAATCCAAACGGATACATGTAAGAGATGTGCCTTTAGCTTTAAGTGTTCAAATGCACTTCTGAACACTGCAGAAACCTCAGCCTCCAGGCTCAAGACTGAATCTAGGTGAACAGACAAACTGTGAACCTGTGTTTTCAATGGGAGTGTTATTCTCGCACAGACTTATCTCTATGCCTTCATCTATCTGATTGTCAGTCCCAAGAGAAAAATGAAACAAAACAAATTAGTGGGATTGGACTGCAGTATTATAAATCCTTATCTGCAAGAAAGCACAACTGAACTCTGTGTAGGATTGTGATGCCAATTTTACATACCATATTCAACAATTATTCAGATCTATTGTCTATTTTTTTTTTTGGAATGGGAGATGTGAAGCATTTCAAATTATAATACATGTCCAATGCATAATAGGGATGGAAAGAGCATTTAAACTGTTTGTGAGATGATTTAAAAAGATAAAGAGAGAAAGAAAGAAGCCCTGATAAGAAGAGCCCTGAATCTTTGCAGTTTGGGACTTATTCCGAGTAAAATTTGCTTGTGGTTGTTTTGTGCTGGAAAGAGCATTTTTAGTATACGAAACAATGTTTTCTGCATGGAAAATAATATTTCAATGCAAACATATTAATTCTTGCATAGAAAATGCTGTAATTGGATTTTTATTCTGCATAAAATTCACACATGGTTGATCCACATAGAAAACAGATTTTCTATGTAGGAATTAATATTTCTGGCTGAAGTATTATTTTCCACGTAGAAACTACTGTTTTCTGTGAAGAAACTGCTGTTTTCTGCACATAGCAATCATGTGCAAATTTTGTGCAAATTTTGTGCAGAATAAGTCCCAAATTGCAAGTAACCTTAGAAAACTGTGATTTTCAAAGACTTGCTTGCAGTAGGAAGAGAATTCTGTAACTGCTCATCATAACCCTCAGGAAGAAACAGTGAAAAAATTATCTTCCTAATGCAGAATACATAGTAAACATATTGTCAGTAGTATCCCACTTTCCCTTTTCCTGAACAGGGAAGTACTTATTGACATTTGATTTCCTTGATAATAACATTCCCTTGCACCATTTTTCTGATATTCATTCTTATTCACAACTATAGTAGCTGAGAGGCAGGATATATATATACGTATGCCTTGATTCTTTGCTCCATACAGATCACCAGCGAGCTAGTCCTGCTGCCTTTTTTGGCATCCAGCTCACTTTTTTCCCTTTTTTAAAAAAAAAGAAAAAAGAAAATCAAACTACAGTTTTCTGTCTTATTGACCACATACCTACGTCTCTTGCTCCTTCAATAACAGAGAGTAAAATTTGACCCTGTGCTTGGGACATACTTAAAAGCTGTATTCCTTTCGCTGTCAAAAGATGTTTGTAATAGTTTGTGATGGTCCTTAACTCTGTTTTTTACAATTGGTCATTGGATCCTAAGCATGGCTTAATTTGCAAGTCTAACCAATGAAGCACATATATCTGAGGGAATCCCATTGTTGGAAGTGGAAATGTGTTATTTGAAGAGAACAAACATTCCCTTAACATCTGGCTTGATAATAGATCTAACTCATATCGCTTTTGGCATATGGTTTGTGTGTTGGGGTGAGATGAGGGGTAGCTTGATTAATATACCCATTCAGAATGCTCAAGACAGATATTTTCTTGGCAACCGAGAAAACATTTACTGACTATTCTAGGTTATTGGTCATCATTTGCTTTCCAGAAGATACCGCCAGGCTATTATTCATAATAGTGCCATATATCTGTTTTCCCAAACATGCAAAGTTCATATAGAAAAAAGGAAGAAATAACCTTGAAATAAATAAATCAGGAGGCTCTGAAAACTTGTACAGAGAGAGGGAAGAAGGAAGAAAGAAAGAAAAAAAGAAAGAAAGAAAGAAAGAAAGAAAGAAAGAAAGAAAGAAAGAAATTGCAATAGCTTTTGTAATGATGCACCTTGTCATACAGAAACATGATTCAAAGACATATGTCTGTGTTTGAAAGGACTCGAACAATACTGATGTAGTAAGATGACATACAGGTGTCTGTCAGTAGGAGGATTTATTGAATTTTTAACTGTCATGTGAAAAAGGATGTATTGAACTTTCTATTTTGGTATCTATTTTTCCAAGGTCAATCCTGTTTTATTTTAGACAGTCACTGAAGCTTGGCAGTGTCTTTCACTTGTCAGCACACAGCTGATATTCATAATCCAAACAATTCTTTCCCTGTCAAAAGAAACAAGTCACCCCTGATTCCATGATAACAAGTGAAACTCATAACTCAGGGCCAAAAGAAGAAAATGCACTCTGCAAAATGTAAAACTTGCAGTCAAATAAACAAACCCACCACGCCCACTACATTGATAAGAAAGGTTTCCTTTGACCTTCTAGTCACAGTTACCCATATATTTTCTAGTACTGCACTATCCTTTCCCCATTTGGGGATGTAAGTAGATTCAGGAAATCATAAGTAATCATACCAGCTGACATCCAGTGAGGGGAATATACATGCATAAGTCATGCTATGGATACACAGCAAAAAAGTCACCATTGGACAACAGAAATTTTATGCTAATAGCAGCAGAAGTAGAGATAAACAGGCAGCATGTTCTTCTGAGCCTTGTGTTTGCATGTTGCAATTGTACCTGCTGTTTTGTGACTGTACATTGTGTATTGGGATTTCATATTGTGCATTGTATGTTTCACATTGTATACTGTGCACTGCAATTGTGCATCATATATTATATATTATAGCTGTGGATTGCACAGCTGCACCAAATCATTGATATGTTGCTGTTCTGCATGAGAATTGTGTAGATCTGCTTATGTAGCATATCTCCATATAGGGTGTTTACACTATGCTGATGGGAAGTGGAATTGGAGCCATTTTCTAGTACTGCACTAGATTTTTATCAGTTTTTTTTGATGGGACAGAAGTGGATTCAAGGAGCCCAAAATATTTCCTAATAAATTTTCCATACAAGAACATTCCCTTTTTATATTTGTCCCAATTGGTTCCCTGTTGCTCTTGTCCCAAACCGCTTCTGTTTCAATTCCAACTGTTTGTGGCTAAAACTCATACCATTTATGAAGGTTTTCCCCTAGTGGCTGTTCTTCCCTGTAACAGTAATGTTGCATAGTTAAATGAGGTTGCTTCTGATCAAGGTGTCAGAGACAGTAGCTGCATCAAAGCAGCTGGCAAGACTATCCCCAGCAGTAAATGGTGAGTTTGTCTCACACCAAGATGTCAGCCCACCAGCCAAAAAATCCCCTTTTCAATAAAAACAAATGGTGTGAAAAAGTAGAGAAGCATTTTGTTTAGGCCCTAGTTTTAATCAACCCCTGCCCTTATCTACATAAAGCAATTCCAGCTAAATAGGGATAATGTAGCCTCATGGTCTTCAGATTGGATAGAGGCAGATATCAGTGGAAGCAACAAAAACTGGTTCAGAGTGAAATCAGTGCTCTGCATAATGAGATTCTAGCTATTCAAGAAAGTGAAAGCCAATAAAACCAACACAGTGAAGTGCCTCCTGGGCAAGTGTGTGTGTGTGTGTGTGTGAAAGAGAGTATTTTCCAAATGATGATCCTCAACAAGCAAACAAAATTTTTCCAAAGGGTGGTGAAATAGGTACTTGAAAAAAACTGGTAGTAATATTTATATTTGTCACTCTGTTACCCTGAAAACTGGGGTCCGCAAGGGGCACCCGACTTTGCCAATTAAAAAGATCAATATGGGGAAATTAGAACTCAGAGCACTGGTTTGACATGTGAGAGGTAGGATAACTTAGCGAGACCTTGTAACCCAAGGTCTACGGCTTCCGGGCAATGAGCAGGCCAGGTTACAATGATAACAACTTTATTAAACAAAAGCAAAGTAAATCAAACACATGCACGCTAACTAAGTAAAGGAATGAGAAAGAGAGACTTCGGGGAACAGCGGGCGATACGACACCTGATTGCGATGTCCTGCAGAATCTGGAGCGATGAATGACGGGGCTCAGCGCTGGGTGCTGAGGGGAACTCCTGAATCAACCGGCAGAGAGTCAGGATGGCAGTTCAAGAGGAACCAACAAGGTCCCAAAATGGGGGCTTTTTATAGGATGAAACATGCCTGGTGGCTATGGCAAACCAAGTAGGGAACAAAAGAGTTTTGGCGCTAGACAAAAAGATCTGGTGAGGTCACTGTCAGCAGGATCGGATTAACACTGAAAGACAAAAGAGTGGCCGTGAGCTGATGACCTTCTCCAAAGGGGTGGTTTGGCGGGAAAACGCGCCACTATTGTGGAGTATGGGTATGGGTGTCCCCTGAACCCACGTGAGGCTTGGGAAATGCTGGCTTGAATGAGGAATGGAATTTGAACAATTAGTCAGCCGCAGCCAGTACGTTCTTGTTTCAGAAACCAACCCAAACATGTGCAGCGGGGCCGCCGAGCGTGGTCTAGCCAGGGCTGAATTAAATGATATCAAAGCGATATTGGGGAGTCCCTTCCTGGGTCCCATAGCCGTCATAACAACTCAATCATAATGTGTTTCCAGCTGGTCCCTTGAATTGGCAAACATTTGTCCTGTAAGTATAGGACAGTCTGATTAATAATGCTTTTTTCAAATGAGTCTTTCCCTTTACCCAGGTCTCTTTCACACTATACAGTTATAGAACTTTGATCCGACTTTCCTTGCCATGGTTCCTTCCTAAGGAATGCTGGGATTTGTAGTTTAGTCTTAGACTCAACTCTAGTTCTAGTACCTCATCAAACTGCAAATCCCAGATTCTTTAGAATGCAGCCATGGTGATTAGAGTGGAATCACTTTCTATAATTGAGCAGTGTGAAAGGGACCTCAGTCAGAAGAGGTTATGAATGGCGCCATAACATTCTATCCTATATTGTCAACTGTATTATAGGTAATCTGGAAATCCTGATCTATTCAGGATTCTTGGTGCTCTGAGCTTCCTCATTTTGGAAGATATAACTGAGTGCCAAGGTAGATACTATGTGCATGTACATTTAATGTGCACTTCTCAAATGAAAGTAGCAACTGCTACACATATGGGGAGATGATAATTACCAGAGCAAAACCAAGCATTTAAAGGGAATTTAACTTTTTCACTCCCTTTCCTGATAAAAATTCCATTCTGAAACCACTATTTGCACTGGGAAGTTATTCCTTACTGGTGCCAGTAACAGATTTTCCTCAATACAAAGACAAGTTTCAGAAGAAGGAGCTCCCTTAGAACTAAAGTAATGAAGGGAAGGGTTAAATTCACTTCCCATGCCTCCCCTGATTTCATTCATTAGCAGCCTCACAGTTTATATTAGTTTCATTTCCAGAGACGCCCTGAATGTTAAATGCAAATATGCCTTTAATGTTTCATCAAGTTTGATCCTTAGAGTGTCTGCAAACAGGTCACATTCTTAAAGGACAGTTAATGTTGTTTTTAATGTCACTGGAGTTTCAAAAAAGTTTGTTTTCTCCACTTGATTAGATACTTAATCTTAAACAATATGGACTATTTCCATTATGTTTTAGCATACAAAGCCAGTAAAATATGATTCTTGTGATGAAGTTTAATGAAGACATAAAATTATTCCAAAAGAACGTCAACCCAGATACAAACCAGTGCATCCATTTGCTGTTGTGATGCTATGGTCTTTGCTGCCCTGTAAATTGAAAAGTGTCGGGGGAGGGAAAAAGCAAAGGTTGCTCTTTAGTAGAAAATTACTTGTCTTATCAAACTAGCGTGATGATGAAAATGATTTTAATCTATTTTGAGAGTGGAAACATGAAGTCTTGAAGAAGACTTCATTACAGAGCTGTAAAACTGTGGCTTCTCCTCCAGAAGACGCATTCTTTTTTGTAGATGGTAGATATTTTCCCCTATTTATGTAATGTAATTTTGAGGGACACTTTATATTTATGAAGATGTACAAAATGCATTTATGAAAGAAAACCCTAAGTGCACAAAAATGCATTAAGATTCATTCATTATAAAATAACGATATTTATAAATTAAGTGAACGCCAGTGGAGAGACAACCAAAATCAATTTGAAAGGTGTTTTACATCATTTCACTGTAAAGCAGCTTCACTTTCTACAAGCTAGCATTTTATGTCTCCTAATCTTTTCTTGTTCATAGACCTGTGGTTTGTAGTTTGGTGAGAGCTCTCTGGCTAAGAATGCTAAATTCTCCTCTGTGTACTTCCACAGGATACAGCCCTGGCAGTTAAGGTAAAATCATAGCCCTATAATGGTGTAATATGAAAGGGGCCCTGAATTGCTGGTAGGCAATTTTCCTGATGCTGTCTCTTTCTGAAACCACTGAAATAGAAAGTGGTATACAAAGAGTAAAGGTATCTCATATGCCAGCTGTCCATGCCAGGCAACAGAGTGCAAGGTCAGCAGAAGGCCATTCACAGTCAACAGAGATACTAATAGTCAGTAGACTTTGCCTGTTCACAGTCCGGAAATAATCCAAAGGTCCAGGAATCCAGCGGGCAACATGATCAGACAGTCCAGGATCAGAAAATCCAGGCAGGCAATAAGGATGGAATCTAGAGAACATAAGACAAGGGCTGGCAACACACGAGTTATTTCTGGCATTGGTCTAATGCCTTGTGCCTTCCTTAAGAAGCCTGGAACCAGCTAGATCTCATTGCAGCCTGGTTAGCTTCTATGTGTCCTCCCAGCCCATGACAAAGGGTATCAACAAGAAATATGGGTATTTTAATCAGCTTTGATAACTTTGTTAACTAACATCAAGTCAGCTTTGACTTATGGTGACCCTGTGAATGAGACACATCCAAGAAACTCTATCAACAACAGCCCTACACACATCCTGCATAGTCAAGGATATTACTTCCTTAATTGAGTATATCCACCTGTAATACAATCTTCCTCTTTTCCTATTGCATCTAATTCTAGCAAGCATTATCATCAGTTCAGTCATGTCATCTCATGATATGCCCCAAGTACAATAGCTTCAGTATGGTCATTTTGGCTTCTGGGGGAGTTCGAGCTTGATTTGATCTAGAATCCATGTCGGGGTTTAAATTGTTTTTAAAGAGTGGTTTAGTCTGTGGTTCTCACCATTCTTCAGATGTTTTTGAAGACTTCATCTCCCAGAAATCCCAGCCAAGACCATGAATTCTCTAGACTTCTGGGAGGAAAATGTCTTATTATAAAGAAATGGGAGGGGAGAATGGGTGTTGGAGTGGCACAGGGGCCTGAATTAGACAAAGTGGTAATACTTTAACAATGTCAATTAAGCTTACATTTAGATATGTGGTCACTAATATAACACTGTGGTATTGTTAAAGGGGAGATGGTGAATAGGGCATAAGTATAGAAGTGGGAAACAAGACATTTTTAAAATAATGGAGTTTAGGACAAGAGATGGATTTGATGTGTTCCTGTTGTTTGAGATTTGTTTGCCATTTTTTTTCCCTGAGTCTGGATTGTTGAGACTGCCGAGCCTGTGCTGGAAGGTCACTTAAGCAAAACATCCTCACTCCCTGGGACGAAGCAACCTGGAATTCAAGTGGCAATGATAATACAGAGATTCTTCAGAAATGAGGTTCCGAGCAGTGAAGTTCCAGATGGGAAGGGGAAAAGGGAGATGATATGATGCACAGGGCTCTGAATTAGATAAAATGGCTAGGTACTTTGGCAATATCAATTAAGCTTGTGTTTTTGATGGATATATTTTCATTAATATAGACATTGTGATACTGTTAAAGGGTAGATGGGTGAATAGGACACAGCTGGAGGTGGGAAACAAGACATTTTAAGATCCAGGACAAGAAGAGGAATGACTGTAACAGTAGCAATAGTTCATATTGCCAGATATACATTGATAGATGTGTTTTAAAGATTTTAGGATTTCATTTTAAAAATGTTAGAGGACTCAATTTAAGAGAAGACAGCAGAATTTAGAAGAAACAAATAGACAAATGAGAATAAATGGAAATTTGTTGAATAGAGAAAAGCAGAATGGCCATGATGGGTGATAGCTGGGAACTGTCAAGGGAAAAGGACTGTATTTTGATTGTGGAAAAGGGGAGAGGGGAAAGCATGTTCCAACGTTTGAGATGAACACTGCATTGTGATACAACAAATGGATTATGTGGAGTGTGTTTCGAGAAGTGAAGACCAGAACAGAGTGGAAGATCAGAAACATTTCATGTAAAACTACAGGTTAAAGCAAGTTTTTTTTTTATCTGTGAAATTTAATAAAATTATTATAAAAAAATTATTCACCAATAATTGGTATGTTAAATATTATTTACTGTTGACCTAGAGCCTAATTAATCATACAAGTTGCCCAATGATCTCACCTCTAACTGGTTAAGAACAAACTGAAATGAAATAATTTTGAATTTTGGATGGCAGTACTGACTCACAGTGAGGTCTACACTGAAATAGGTGGAATAGTAGTCAAATGAAGGAAGCTTATTTTATCATCTTACTTTCCAGTTGCTTTCCCATTATAAGTCTGTATTTTTTTTGCTTCATCATAGTTGGCTGTATGATGATTGCACAACAGTTATCACAAATTCTGCATCAGTCACTTATCTCAACACTTCTCAGATCTATGCTGTTACACATCTGCATCCAGTTCTAAACAATAGTACATCTATTTCTTTTGGCATAGTAACATTGTCCCCTAATTCTACTATAACAGTTACAGCACTCCAAATTGGCTCACTATACCAGCTCAGCAGTTTGGGCAGGGTAATCTGCACTGGTCTTAACCTTGGACAGTTTGACAATCACAGCATAATCTGAACATGTCTACTCAGAAGTACATCTAACTGAATTTATCAGAAGAAAGGGATCATAGGATTCCTTCCCTAAACAGGGACTAGCACTTGGTTGTATGATTTAAAGCATGTATGTACACCAGCATACTGTAGGGGTTTGAGCGTTGGACTATGATTCTGGAGTCCAGGGTTTAGATTCCCCTTCAGATATATAAGCCCACTGGGAGGTTATGTGAAAGTCACATTCTCGCAGCCTCAGAGGAAGACAAAGGGCAATGCACTCTGAACAAATCCGGCCAAGAAAATCCCTTGATAGATTTGCCTTAGGGTTGTCATAAGTCAGAAACAATTTTAAGGCACACAAAATAACAATATGTCCCCAAGGTGATGTTTAGTAAACAAAAAGAATTAAAATACTAAATGCATGAATAAAAGACTTTTTTAAAAACCATGCTTAAAAGCGGACAACAAAAGTAGTTCTCGTTCTCCACATGTTTTGGACTCCCAGAATTCTTGAGTATTAGCTATACTGGTTGGCATTTCTTGGAGTTGAAATCCTCCAAAAATATCTGGAATACCAAAGGTGAGAACCACTGTAACAAAACCACTCCCTAAAAATAATTTAAAGCCAGGCAGTTAAAACAACCATTTCAAAGGAATTAGGGTCATGTGAGACACTATTGTTTCGGCTCCTCCTAAAAAACTGAAAAGGGATGAAGCCAGCTTGACCGACTTTGGAAGGGAGTTCCATAGTTGAGGTGCTGCTGTGTGGAAAGTCCTGTTATGTATACCCACCAATCTAGCTTAGTGGGCTGCTGGGACACTTAACAGGGCCTGTACTGTGGATCTCAAATTTTGGGTAGATTCATATAGGAGGAGGTAAATTTCAGATATCTCAATCCCAAGCTGTTTAGGACTTTGTAGGTCAAAACCAGTACTCTAAATTTTGCTCAGAAGTAAAGTAAAAGCTTGTAAGACTGGTGCTATAAGGTCTCTAGAATACACATCTGACAACAGTTTGGCTGACACATTTTGTACTAACTGTAGCTTCCAAATGCTGTTCATAAGTATCCCCCCACAGAACACGTCACAGTAGTCTAAGATATGTAACACAGACCCCTCAAGTCCTATATTAGCCAAATAGCCAAGGAGGATGACTGATGATATTCAATACTGCTGAAAGCTTCAGCAAAATCAACAGAGACACATTCCTCCTGTCCACTTCCTAGTGTAGGTCACCAAGGCGACCAAGGCTGTCTAGGTACTACAATTAGGCCTTGAACCTCTTAATGGCCTGCACACACCCCAGATCTGATATGGTTTAATTGGGAAATATGATTTAATTGGCAAAATACATTAATTGGTGTTAATATAAAATGGATTCTGAGGTGACTGCAAGATTAAGATGGGTAGAGGGAAATTACTGACTGAACATGTGTACTGCAAAGTAGGTCAGAAGATCACCTCTAGGTGTAGCCAAGGTCATTATCAAGAACATGTAACTTCAGAGATAATAGGCTTAAGCTGAAGCGATAATGTCTCTGATACCACACAATATAATAACAATGGGAAGTTCCCACCAAAACACTGATTGTTTCAGCAATTCTCCCTGCATTGTTCTCGTACATGTCTACCTTTATAGAGCTATTACAGTAGCCATTAACTCTTTGTCACCTAACACTAAGATCTTTAACTCTGTTCAGACACCATTGTCCATGTTGCAACCTCCATTGTTTGCTTGGCTAGAGAGCCATTTTTGCCCATGCCCTCCAGATAGACTTTGGGTACAAAAACCTTCTGTTTTGAGCAGTTCAATGCAGTGTCTTGCTTGCTGAATCCAACATTGTTGCCCAGATTCCCAAACAATTACTGTCCTTAGGCTCAAGTTTAAGCCACATTGCTGCTTTCTTCTCTGCTCTCTAAAGCGGTGATTACTGGTCATTCCCGAAAACTCCTATCAACAACTTTTCTCCCTTTAGTCTCCAGTTAGCTCTTGTGAGAGTGTGCGTGACTTAAGTCTTTCTTTTGTTTTATTTTCTTATTATTTTGATATTTATTAGTCTTTTTAACTGATTTACCAAATTTTCTGTGCTATCTTGGGAAAATGTTGTAGGTTGGAGATGACTTAATCTCTTAAATAAATACCATAGTATAGTAGGGAAATATATGTAGATAGATGCCCACTGAACTGTTGTTCGTGAATGGACTCTGTCAGACCTTGTGTCTTCTTGTCCTTTCTGTCAGCTTTCAGAATCAGAGATGCATATCTTTCTCCTCCTCCTCTAGGCAGATTGGATTTGGGCACTTGTATATAAAAAGGGAAAGAGGGGCAAGTTGGGATAATCTTGAAGCAGACATCTCTACCCCCACGCCTATTTGAGTGGTTACTGGATTGGAGGCCTGAGAGGAAGTCTCAGTGACTGAATTCTTTCAATAAAACACATTTCAGTTTATTTGGAATCTTTGGCTCGTTCTTTCCTGCAAGGACCCCCTAAACATTGGTGGAATATCTTGTTAGGTTACCCCCCTCTTGCAGGCCTCCTAATTTGAGCTAATTAATTCCCCATTGTCATTTGGAGGTACTGCCATCACAGGTAGACCTCTGAGTCACCCACATTTTGGGGTAAAATATTAAGTTTGGAAAGGATCAAGTAATCTGTTTCATCCAAGAATCCCTAAACTGCCACTACTTGCTCCAAGACCCTAGTATAAAAAAAAATGAAGAAAATAATTATCTAGATTGTTGAGGTGCACTGAAAGTTTCTTTCACAGGGATGCTACAGTTGATTCTTTTGTAGAGATTGAAAGACAGCCTTTTTTCAAGAGACTATTTACTACATCCATCACCCAATTGGCCAGCCCTCTTCTGGTAGCTCTAAGCATCCAGGACAGATATGTCTAACAGACAAAGGATTAGTGTGGGTAGAATTCATATAGGAACATAAAAAGTTGTCTACAGACTATTAATTCAACTAAGGTATAAGTGCCCAGGTTTATAATTATGCTGGTTTGTCAGGGATAATATAGTTTCACAGGTTCCATATATGGATCATCATATCCATTGTTTTAAGTTTATAGCATCTGTGCCTGTGATTCTATACTTAGCCTTATATGGAATTATAGCCATCTTACTGGAGGCACTTAGTTACTAAATGGAGAGGGAGGATTCCAACATTCTTTGAGGGATGCTTCAATTTCTTGCATAATAACTCTATGCTATCCTGCTTAGTGGGGAAATATTAATGCCATCCCTCTTCTTAGTAAAGATGAATAAAGACAATCAACTGATTTTTCCAGTCTTGGAAGAGATGAACTAATAAGAGACCCTGAGCATTGGCTGATGGGTGCTTCAGAGAAGCCTTCTTCATTTAGTCCTTTAGTGGGGAAATGTCTCTTCCCCATCCACTTTCAGGCTTTAGAATGAATTTAAATAAAGAGGAATTTTGAACAGACTATCAGAACCGGCCAGAGGAATTTATTTTTATTTTTATTGTTTTGCCTACTTCATGCTGCATTTTGGGAATGGGAAATGATTCATTATTCAAAATTACTAATTTGGCTGTTTGGATGCCTGTTTAATTAGCATCACACTTGTTATCTCTTTTATAGGATTTGGCTAATTGGCTTGTTAATTCCTCCGAGGGAGGGATATGCAAGTTTGGATTCAATCCTGAACAACTTTTGGAATTGTGTGATTAAGGATTTGCCCACACAGGGATATTCTGACACACATCCACTGAGAGGCCTTATATAGGAGATATAACCTTGGAAACCTGATCAGTAAACCACATCAAGGGCTAGCCAACCCTTGACATCTTTGGTATGTTCTGTCACTGTCACCATTTGGTGTAAAGTTTTGAAGTTTAAACAATGCTCAATGGATAACCACAAGGTCTGCAATTTCCAATTTTTTTTTTCTGTCACCCATTGGTGTAACTTATTTATAACGCAGCCTGTGTCATAAGATATCTGGGCAGCTGAACTCTGTCTAAGATGGCCAACTGGTAGCAGTCCAGTTCACATACTGCTCTAGCAAGATGTATTATTACCTTTAAGCATGTAAAGCTATGGAAGGATTTTACAAGGACAGAAACACAGTGTCCTGGATAACCCCTCAGCTCAAAAAATGGTTGGGGAGCTATCTGATAGAGACATGCACTTGTAAATTATAAAGTTTCCCACTCCAAAGCTTAGGATTCATTAAGTGGCAACTCCAGAGCTAGCATGCTGCCCAGTAAGCCATATTATGGCCACAGATCACGACCTATTGTCTCACCAGACAGCACCTAGGAACTAACAGGAAAACAACAACATCAGTAATGAAAAACTGTCAGAACTGGGGAAGACACACAAATCTCTTGAAAGCAGAAGATCACCGATGCCTGTTGTGCTGAACGGACTGTGGAGGCCACAAAAGCTGTGGAGATAGCCCCAGTCCTGAACGAATGGGTGCCAAATGTAACTCTTTGCAGGACCAAATGATACAAGACCTTAGATGTGACATTCCAAAACTGATACTTAGTGAGGATTGAAAAGTCAATGTGACAAAACAACCCAATCTAAATCCCTGGAGATTTGTATAACATTGCAAGGCACAAACTGGGCATAAGGCCAGATCAGACCCAGTATGACTTTCACCGTCACTCCTTTCTGATCTGTCTTGGAACTTTTGATCCTTAAAACCACTTGATGCTCGGATAGAGCTGAATCCCCAAGAACCAGAGCTGTGCTTGTGACATGCCCTTTGTTTGGTGTGACTTCAGTAAGGACATACCACTTCCTTCCACAGTGCAGCCAGGTACTTTCCCAGGCTGCAGTGGGGCAGGAAGTGCCACCATCATGCTTCCTGCTCTTCTGCAGGAGAGGTAGGTGTGGGATGGCAGCACCATCATGGAGTGTATGATAAGGTGGGCCCAACATTTTGGGCATAATGTTCATATGGCTGGATAGGGAATAAATGTGGTCCAAAAATATAAAATTTACTTAGTGCAATAACTACAAGAAAACTCATATAAGATTATGTACTGATGGCATTTAACCTGAAAGAAATGTCCCAAATTGTTTCAAATTAATGTTGGGGATCATAAGATAAGGAAAGTTCCTTTTTTCATATGCGGTGGACTTGTAAGAAGGTAAGAAGTTACTAGTCTAAGATGTATATGTTTATTGAAATAAATAAATAAATAAATAAATGTATATTATGTAACATTACCAAAAATGTTTCTGTTGGGCATTGTGGTAAAAAATTGGACAATAAATATGGACCAGTTCTTCAATATATAAAAACAGCAGCAAAAATATTGTTTGCTTAAACTTGGAAATGAACTGAAGCTCCAATAATGAAGAATATATTGCTAATGTCACTGAGTTAGCCCAAATAGGTTCTAAACATGGGTTCTAAACTATAAACAAACTGAAGATTTTTTAAAATTATTTTTTAATTACAGTTAGAATTGAGGAGTTAGAACCCTACTATGTTTTAGTTACATGTCTTTTTCTCTCTTTTCTCTTCTCATTTTTTCTTCCTGTCTTTTTTTCTTGGAATTTATATTATTTGTGAATTAGATTCTACTGTTAAAAATCAATCAATACATTTAAAAAAGAAGTCTGTGTAGCTGACAATAAAATCAGTTTAAGCAACTTAAACTTTAAAAGAATAAAAACAAGTTAAGCCTCCTAAAAACATATTAAACAACTGAAGAATTTAGAAGTTGAATAATTGTAATGCTTACAAAAATCAAAAAGCTGTATGTTTACAAATTTCAGTGAAATCATAAGGCTCCTGAACCTTTAATAAGTTGGCTCTGGAAGGAAACCAATATTGGCATCCCAAAGGAATGACATTCCATAACAAAGATGCTACAGAAGAGAAGACCTTCGACTCATCTATGTGGTTGCTTGTGCTTGTAGGACACAAAGGAAAGTCTCACTAGAAGACCTCACTTCTCAGGCAAGCATATGAAATACTTTATTAGAAATCTTTTTGAAATTCAGGTTTATGTCTTGTCCTCATGTCCTAGGGGAAGTGAGGAACCAAAAATTTACACACAAAAATGTACATATAACAATAGGGTGCTTGATTTTCTATAAGTCAGCATTGTTTGAGAGAACTGCACTTTGAAAGAATTTAAGAAAAAAAATCATTCTTTGTCTGCATTAACTATAAATACCAGGACGCGAGATACATGGAGTGCTAGAAGAAAGCCCCTGACAAGAAACTTCATGAACACCAACAACTGCAAGAGCACAGCAGGTTGCCAAAACATACCGACTGTCATCTGACACTATTGTGTGACTTGATGACTATATGACCCTACACTATGTACTAAGGCTGACAATATTAACTGTCATTGATTCATTTCATGGATGCACTTTAGATCTTCTTTGTTAGTGACCAAAGTTCACTGAGCAAATTTTCTTCAAGTTGAAAGTTATTACCCCCTACAAAGAAAAAAGGCTGTCAAACTGGGTTGCTGCAGACTGAGTCAGACCTTTCTGATTATCTTGGAGTTAAAACCTATTCCAAAGAGTTTGTGGGGATAAGTAACCATTGGAATGTAAGCATTTGGGGTGGAGGGGTAGGGTCTAATGATTTATTGCATCTTTTAACCATCTATAGCATTTAATTCCAAGTTCACACTAAAATAGAAAGCAAGTGGAATGAAAATAATAATTGTACAGTGATCAGCTTCTTGCACGAAAAGCATTCTACCTGTTGAAAACTGGGGGTAAAAAATACCTCATAAGATGACCTCATATGCAGCTCACTGATTCTGTCCCTAAGAATATAAGTATGAATATAAGAAAAAAGAAGAATAAACAGTGAAGAATATGAGATGGAGAGCATGTTGACTTAAAGGCTTACACTAATATATGCTCTGTATACCAATATTAGTAAATAACAACATTCATAATCGTCATCATTCCCTCTATTTTCTATGGTTAAAATCTTCCAAAAAATAGTCAAAAATGCTTTCTCAAGTAGCAGGAAACTCTGAGAAGAATCCTGGACTAGTGAGAATCTTCTCAGTTAGAGACTTATTCTGAACAAAATTCATGTAATGTGTCTGCGTGTGTGTGTGTGTGTGCATGTGCTTGGGATATAGCATTTTATGCAGAGAAAATAATATTAAATATTTGTTTCTGCACAAACATATTGAGCACATGTTTTGTGCAGAACAAACCCAGAACTGCAAATAGGCTTTGAAAAGTGTGCTGTTTTCAAAGACTTTCTTGCAGCAGGGTAAAAAATTGCTAAAATTACATCTTGCTTCCTTCAAGAATATTCCTCTGTTTTCAAAGCTTAGAGGTGAGCATTGATTTTTTTAAGTAGCTTTAACTAGGTACAGGAAAGAATTATCAGCAGGTTTGTGGAAATATGAAATAAAAATCTAGAGGAAAAATGATTTAAAGGAGAAGGGGAAACAGCATGAATCAACTGAAAAAGAAAACCTGGGGAGGAGGAAGAGTGGAATCAGGTTATATGTTATTGTCCACTATTTTGGAATTGTACACTAAAAACTGAGGTCAAAGCAGTCTGGGATCTTTTAAAACAAAGCAGTAATACCAGACCTTCAGTCTTTGAGGAATACTTTCTATAACAGTTCCTATGTCTTGTACTCTGTTCTGTGCTAGATGCAGAGTGAACCTATTGGCCCTTAATGCTGCCTCATGAATAAAGAAGAAAATTCATGATTCTCTTAAAATTGCAAGGGGGTTCAGTAACATAGGACAAATTCTCCTTCCACCAAAGTTCTTCACCATCTTTAAGGAACATTCAATAACAGATCCATGGAAGACAGTTTGGAGACCACTGATCAAAGCCATCAGTGAAGGAATTATATTGTTCACACATTTTATATTTTTTAGTAGTTATAGATGTGTTTCTTTGAAGTTTACAGTCAGTTTGTTGGACTTTGGATGCTGTCCTTATCAAAGGATTCCAATGTCACAGAAGAAACAGTGGACCAGCTCAAGACATGAGTATAAAAATGAAAAAGAAAGAAAGAAAGCTAGAAAGAAAACTTGTTATTTTACAAACCCAGATGTTAGCAAACGGCCCTACTGATTGTTTAAGAGATTGGGGCACTGTAAGAGATGTCACCACGTATAGAAGTGAAGATTGCAAGTGAAGGAATCAGTCATATTGAGAGGGAGCGATAACAAGAACCCAGGAGAGAGGACCAAAGCACCAGGGATAAAAGGAAATAAACTGAAAACAACAAGGCCAGGAGCAGTATTATTTTTTAAAAAAAATATTATTGATTATCTACAAATAAAATACAATAGGCTATTTCAAATAATGTTCCTCAAAAATTAGCAACAAAAAAGTTAATCATGACAATGAATTTAAACACTCCCCTCATTTTGACAGTTGTATTGAAAAGCTTAGGCCAATAAATCAAACAACATTAAATAATGTCCCTTTCCGCATGGGCCTATTAAAACGGTGCAGAGCTACCTCCAACGGAGGTCTTCTGCACCGTGGAGTGGACTAGGGGGGACTACTTTTCGTAGTTCCGCACCTCAGTCCGCTCCTGAGCGACCGGAACTGGTAGCACAGCATGCTTTTTAAAAACCACTTTTAAGAGGTTTTTTAAAAGTATGGAGCACGCAACCCTGTGTCACTCCGTCGCCGTACTCCAGTTCAGATTTGCAGGCGCACACTAGTGCATGCCTGCAGATCTGCTGGGTGCGGGCTTTAGGCTGGCGAGCTTCTCCGGTTGGTGGAGAGCCTCCACCAACTGGAAGCCACCATTTTGGATGCCAGAGCAGTGCGGAGCGACAAGCTCGCACTGCTCCTCATCCCAACGGACTCACCTGGACCCACCAAAAAGCCGGTGAGTAGTGGCAGGGAGCGTTTCCCTCACCACGTGTGGAAAGGGCCAATATCCATTTACAAGTTTATACGGTTCTTAATAAATAACTACACCTTGACCATATTCTGTCAAATAAAATTATGGCCCATTTATAATCATATATGTTTTAAGTTTAACATAATCATTAATCATGATTCAGGATCCTTTATCTGACTATAACTTCCCTTTCTAAGATTGAAGGAGATAAAAATTCAGTCTCTCCACTTGTTACATATAAGTATTTTGATACATATGTACACACACACCTATAATTAAACAATTTGAATCCTATTGTTCAAATATACACACACACATACGTACATATACTGTATATAATAACTATATGGTCCACATTAAATTGACATTTCTCTTTATCATATCTAAATTAAAAGTATTAAATCTACTCTTCTGATTTTTTTTTTGTCAATACCACTTAGGGTCACTAAAAGTTTAAGAAGATTTGCCAATTATTGCTAATTTGCCCCAAGTGGCCTCTCACAAGGGGGAAATAAAGTTCCATGTGTCTCAGAATCGGTTAACAGAATTATGTGATAATTTTTCTGTCAGCTTATCCAGCTCTGCAATTTCATAAAATTTCGGGAGCAGTACTATAAAAGTAGTAGGATAAGCTGAAAGGAATTACTTTATTAGGAGGACTTGTCCTTAGTAAGGAAGGACTCTAGACAGGGTTTAAATGGATGGTTTCTTTTTCCTCAGGTTGTCTTCACAATCTAATTTATTCCTATGGCTAGTTGCTAAAACTGCTTTAATATTTGTTCCTCTCACATTCTCCACTCTGCAAAAATGTCCGCTCTGACCAGTTGCCGGTTTTAAAAAATATTTGGTAAATAATAAACTGGCTGGTAGTGCAACATTAGTCTGATGTGCTGTTTTTCACTTCATAGTTACTTTATTTCCACTCTACCTTGTACATTGCATAGTCTAAGCTGCAGTTAAACTAGGGAAATAACTATTCCAAAGAAGTTCGTAGGACAAAACTATGGAACTTGGGCTTGTAAAGATCTTTTGGATTTTGCCTCCTGTTACCTTTCACCATTGGCAATTTTGCCTAGGGATGATGGGAGCTTGAGTCCAGTTGTAGTCCATCAACAAGTGAAGGTGAGAGGTCACCGAGCTCCAAATTCCCAAAAAGAAAAGAAGCTCCATTAATAAAGATGGCTAGGAAAAATAAAAGTTCTCACTTGGAGTTAATGATTAAAAAAGGGGGGGTAGGAAGGAAAAAGGACTACTTAGGAGACCTGATTCACTCTAACGAAAGAGCCAATGTTACGACATTGCCTACAAAGAACTCAGACAATTGCCACTGGAATATGACTGAAGGAAACAGTGTTCACGAATGAGTTCTATTATGGCTGGATTGGGAAGCTTATTGACCATAGACCTCACTATTATTTTTGCAGTTTTTTAGCAAAACAAAATGAAGTTACATTGAACAGAACAGCCATGCAATCATCAAGGTACAGCAATCTCTTTAATTCTGTCAAGGCATCGTGCTTGATCCTTGGTTCAGGTTAGGGATGTAATTCTACTCTAAGTTTCTTCTCAAAGGAAGCAACAAATAATTTTAGTAATTTTCTTCCTTTTGAGAGGAAGTCTTCAGAACCAAACAATATTTGAAGTCTATTTTCAGGACTTATTCTGCACTAAAGTTGCATGTGGTTGTTTTTCACAGAAAACAGCATTTTCTGTGCAGGGAATATCATTTCCTACTCAGCAAATAGAAAAATCTGTTACATATGCAGAAAATGCTGTTTTCTACCAAAATCAGCCATTTGTGAACTTTATGCAGAATAAGTCTTCAATTACAGAATTTTCTGCACAGAAACCATTTTTGGGTCAAAAAAAGTTATTTTTTTTTTTTTTTTAAATCTTTTCTGAGTAAAGCAGCCAGATGTAAATTTTATGCAAAATAAGTCACAAATTGCAAAAGTGCTTATTAGTTTAGGATTCTTCTCATCAGAACAAAACTTTTTTTAAAAAAAATGTTTTTGAATATTCTTTCTATCTCTAGTTCGAATATGCCAACAGAAAGGCTTCAGGGTGAGTTAAACCATTTGTTTTAATTTTTTATTTTTATTTTTAGTTGAGAATTTCTAACACCAGCTCTGAGACTTTTAATTTAAGCATTTATGTGGAATGTGTTCACAATGAATGTAGAAGGGGACAATAAAGAGAAGGATTCTAGTATTCTCAAAATAACCCTGCAGCTGCACATAATTCACATTCCCTTGTTTTGAGTTTTCTATGTTTTCCAAGTTCTAAAATGGAAGCTTGAAAAGAAGCTTGGTATTTATATTTTCTCAGTAACAAATAAGCTCATCTAAATCCTGTGAAAGTGGTTGTTTTAGCAAATTGTGTTTTCCTACTCAAGTTATCTGAAATTCAGTAGACATTTCCCACGTTTAAAAAATTTCTATTAAATTGAAAGCCTCTAAATTACACTTTGACTACTCTTTGACCAAAATAGTCAGATAAATCCTGACCTAAATAAGTAGGGGGAAAAAGTATAGGAAAGGTAAGGAAGTAAAGATAAAATTTTAATAAAAGACACAGTGGTGTTACCGGAAAGTGCTACAATCTGCTACAACCTGTGAGCTGGCTGTTATAACCAGCATGGATAATTGATGTTAAAATGCTGAGAAAACATGACATGGACAACTTTCCTGGCACGTCTTCCCTCCTCCTAATATATATAAGTCTCTCTTGATAAATTAAACCCATTTCCCTTCTAGGAAAAGTGAAATAGACTTCCCATCAGTCCCAGCTGATGATATGTAATCCTCTCCCCTCTTGTCCATGGCATCTCCTAGAATTAAATCATTCCTTCAAAGCTTCTACTGGCCATGTACATAATGGGAAAGACCATCACCCATAATGCATCTCTTCACTGCTTTATAGTAGCTTGTAACAACTTGAGTGGGTATTAAATCAGAGAAAATCTATGTAACATAGGCTAAAACCACACTCCTCAAACACCATTGCTCAATTCCAAATAGCATAAGGATGTTCTCCAGAGTAAAACATAGACATTCTTTGGGGTTCTATAAAATATGGATTATGATCATTCTAAGATTGTTTTTGTTTCACCATCAGCATTTTTATAGCTACAATTTTACTGTTTCATTCCTGAGCAGTTTTGGATCTAAAATGTAAAATTATGTTATTTTGCTCTTTCATGTGACCAACCTGGTCCCAGTTTTATGTAAGGAATTACACTGTCTTGATGTCTACTCACTCAGTTTAGATAACTTTGTGCCAGAGAATAAAATAGTTCAGAAAGCCACAGAATACAGTTCTGCTGCTTGTTTTAATTTAAATGTTTCATGTTACTTCTAAAACTGAGGTTCATAGGAAAGGGAATAGAAATGGCAAAATATAGCAAATCATAGGAAAAAGAAGGGAGGCTGTGAGCTTAATTGTCCCTATTCTATATTGTGAAAGGGATATTAATATTAACAAAGATAAACTATATTTTGTAGGCGCTTTAGTGGAAACATTCCAGAGAGTATACAACACAATGGGTATTTGGTGTGATTTTGCTGATATTTGAGAAATAGTTTATTTTTTATGTTTGGTCTGCAGCACCTTCCATTTTCTTTTTCTTGAAACAAAGAGATTAAAGCTCTGGAAAAGAACTCAATGGGATGTCCTTTTGAGTGTGTGTGTGTGAGTGTGTGTGTTTATAGGACTGAGTTGTAACTGAGTCAGAAAAATATGTATAAGTAATATGTGACTGTATTTTTTATTTATTTATTTATTTATTTATTTATTTATTTATTTATTTATTTATTTATTTATTTGAAAAGCAATCCTGGACACACAGAAGGCATTCATTTCTCAATATATGAAGGGGCCTGTTGGGTGTAACTACAGGTAGGGCAAAATAAGAATTGTCCTTCAGATCCCAAATTTCTAACATCACAGTAACTTCCAATTTCAGTTGAACATTTAGAAATAGAATTAAGGTATTCAAAGAAAAGTGGAAAGCAAGTAACAGAGGGTTGTCAACCCAGCAAATGGAAGAGTCTGAAGAGTGCACAATTTTCAGTGCCTTACTCCCTGTAATGCTAGAAATGGGAACTGAAGGAATATTTCATTGGAAGTGCCTGCATTCTTATTGGGGACCAGTGCCTTTGTTTTCTTTGTACCCCCATAGCTACATCCCTGATCTAGTACCATTTTTTTTCACCCATGGTCCTTTTCCTGTATTCAGAAATGATTTGCTGAGGAGGGCCACAGAGGCTTTCTAATATAAGCACTGAGGGTAAAATAACAATATAGCTCATCTAAAATATGGATACAGCCTGGGAAAATACCTTACCAGCAAGATTCATATTCCACCAACCTCTCCTCTTACCTACAGGGATTATACAACATTTGCTTTTTTCACTAGATTTTAAAATGCCTTATCATCAAGGTTTGAAAAGCCTCATCTTCTCAAGTTCCACGTAGAACAGCTTTGGATCGTTACGGCTACCTTAACACTTATTTCACACACTTCTCTGATCGGTGTTGCCTTCCTAATGGTTTAGTTATCAAAGTCACCCAATTTGTTTTTCACTGACTTGTTACAAATGTTGCTGACCAATAATTCTCACCACAAATCTGAGTCAGATTCCTTGGTAGCTTTTCTGTGGAAATGGTCAAAGTTATCTGTGCTTTCCATCGACATCATGATTTTCAAATCCTTCCTTCCATCATACCCAATTACCTGTCTTCTAAGCCAATGGAAGGAATATAGATAAAATTTCTACCTACACACTCTGGTGCCTGACATACTTCTATGATTTTGAGTCAGAAAATAGCAAGGAAAAGGGGGAAGAGATCTCATACCTCTGTTCTGCTGCTACATTTCACTGTCCCATTCTTTTCCTGCACTCCACTGCTGAAATATCAAGGAGCTAATTCTATAGGAGGGAGAGCATATCTGGCATTTGTTGGTACCATTTGTTTCTGATTTTGTTTAGTTATCCTCTCCACTGCATATCTGATATTATCTTCTCTCATCTTTAATATTGATCTTAACGATCTCTTTTAGGCTATAGAAGTATAATACTTTGATATCATTTTAACAACCATGACTGTATCCTACAGAATCCTGAAATTTGTAGTTTTCTGAGACATTTAAAATTCTCTTGTAAAGAGCCAGTACTCCACCAAACTGGAAATCCCAGAATTCTTTGGGATGCAGCCATGCAAATTAAAATAATACCAAAGTATTATAGTCGTGTGAAGTGTGGGGGGGAAAGAAGGGAGGCCTGCAAGAGGAGGGTAACCTAGCAAGATCTTTTACGCCTGTGTATACCAGTAATAATGCAGAAAAACCAGCTGGAGACTCAAAGAATATCTGTTTTACTGGAGGTATTAACAATCACATATACACACAAGATCTAAGCAGTCTCTCAATTCTGTTGCAGACTTCAGAGATAGGAGACCACAGAGTTGGAAAAAGAGTAAAGTTTATTTAACGCGCGGGCTCAGGCTGGGTCACCCCAGAAAAACCAAGAGCCCTGAAGTAAGGTTACACAGTTATTTTACAGACACAGCATATAAGTTTCATTTTCCTCAGTCCGCCCAAATCCACCCAAATCCGCCCCCCTCTGAATCTCGCTACACAGCACATTTGCAATCCCTCCCTCACTCGGCCATGTTTTCATTCCAGAAAGTAACATTCTGGTTATCTTGACCCTTATTCTCAATAACAGATTTATAGCTGACGCAGCTAGCAATTGCACCATGACACTTCACCCACTTCCAGATGATTCCTCATATTCACTGCTATAATTATGAGCATATCGAGGCATTAGAGCAGATATTTTTCAGGAGAATCTTTTCCAAACATTCTATAGACTTAACCATATTTTATAATTATATATGGGGTCCCTGCTTCAATCCCACTAGCTAGCTGAAGGAAAAGGGAGGATAAGTTTGGATAGCAAAAGTTTAGGGTGATGTGGGTGATATTTACTTATCCTAAAGTGAAGAGATGAAGTAATGTGGTTCAGACCAGGGTCCAAGGGTAGTGCCAAATGGGAATTGGAGTGGTAGAGTGATGGCCAATATGCCAAAGTACAAGTTGGTTGGCTCAGAGTCAGGGTTTAAAAACTCATTTTCCACCCTGAGGGGGAAGATGTTAATGGCTCTCCGGCAGAATATACAATGGAGTCTTTGGAGTAGACAGTGGGGTCTGGAATGAGCTAATGGCCTTAGCATTAGCTGACAAAGGACTGATGGGAATCATGATAGCTCCTTAATGGTGGGACAGGTAAGGGGACAAAAAGAGAGATTTGGTGGATAAAGGAAGAGGGTCAAAGACAATTAGTCATTCCCTGGAAGCACTTTTGGGTGCTATTGTTTCTAAAGGTCAAGTCAATGAGGGACATCTGCAAGTCTATTACCACCAGAGCTTCCCTGACTATGGCCCTTTTCGCATGGCATTTTCCATGCGAAAGAGCCCCTCAAGCATCACGCAAATGTGTGGAGCGGTTCACACGAAGCACTCACATTTGTGTGATGCTCCAGGGCCTGGCAGGCACCGCTTGCGCACCTTTTTCATTTTCAGCTTTAAGCCTAAAATGGTGTGCGGTTGCACATTGCTCCGGGGCCCGACGTGCACTTACCTTGTGCTGGGCTGGTTGTGCTTCCTGTCTCAGTGCAGCCTAGGAAGGTCCCAGGCTGCACTGCGAAAGGAAGAGGCGGGGCTCTTGTGTGAGCAGGAAGCTTGTGCGGAGCTGAAGAAATCTGGACGTGAGGGCCTCTCACAAGAGGCTGCTCACACAAGCACTGCACCCCAGTACTGAGAAAAGGTAGGATGCGGAAAGGGTCTATGACCTAGCCCCGCCCTCAGGTCTCAATCTGACTGAGGCCCTTTCTGCACCTTCCCTTTTTCCAGCGCTGGGGTGCAGGGATCACACAAGCAGCCTTCAGCAAGAGACTCTCATGTCCCTGCTGCTTCAGCTCCGCACAAGCTGCCTGCTCATGCAAGAGCCCTGCCTCTTCCTTCCGCAGTGCAGCCTGGGAGTTTCCCAGGCTGTGCTGGGGCAGGAAGCACAACTGGTGCAGCTTCAGAGGCCCCGCACACCAGGTAAGTGTGCGCGGGGCCCGAGAGCAATGCACAATCATGCACCATTTTTGGCTTCCAGCCAAAAATGAAAAGGTGTGCAATTGGTGCCTGCCGGCCCCTGGAGTGTCGCACGATTTTGAGTGCATCGTGCAGCTCGCTCCTCACAATCGCACAATGCTCCAGGCGCCCTTTCACATGGCAAATGCCATGTGGAAAGGGCCTTAGTTTTGCAATGCATGTGTGTAGCCAGTTCCTCTTTGCCAGCAAGCTTCCAAGCCATAGCAGGATATAATTTATATTTCATGTCAATTAATATTTGCCAATTAAACCATATCATAGAGTGGGGAGCATGCACCTTGGTAACATTTGGGATATATTGCCCTCAATTCCGCTTTTGTTTCTTCCAAGTTAACTGCTTCATTTTATCCCATTTTTTCAGTATCTTTCTCTAGTAAAATCTGCTACAGTGTTTAATTTTTCTCTGTTTACAACAACTGATTCTTCTGCTCCTTTTTCTGTTTGCTTTTGTCAAGATCATGTCCTTCACTGAACTCGTCTTTGTGCCATCTGTGTTCATATTCTCATCTGGTGTATGTTTTTACCATGTCTTAGAAGACCTTCTTTATTAAGTGAAACTTGGCTTTATTTCTTCAGATTATTTTTCCTTGCTATACAACCTGCTATTTTAAAAAACAAATTCTAGACTCTTATTTGGTTATTGTTACTGCTGCTACAATTTACTTCTTCTTTTCCCAAGTGTTTAAACGTCAGATTTTTTTTAGCTCACTTCTAAAATACTCCTGTTATTCTTCAATATCATGTTTATCTTCTTTTTTTTCCCCTGGAGGGAAGGAAAACCATGATTTCCTTGATTTGTTGCTGTTGTGTGCCTTCTGCCATTTCTGACTTATGGTGGCCCTAAGGTGAACCTATCATGAGGTTTTCTGGGGTTGAGAGTGTGTGATGTACCCAAGGCCACCCAGTGGGTTTCCATGGCCAAGCAGGGAATTGAATCCTGGTCTCCAGGGTCATAGTCCAACACTCAGATCATCACACCATGCTGACTCTCAATTTCTTTGTTATTGCTGTTATTTTCTTGACTGCATGTGCTCTTGATTTGATTCCTTTTTAAAAAAAAATCGCTGTAGTTCTTTAACTTGTATTTCTTTAGACTTTCACTCTTTCTGTAACCACTGGCATTTGTTTTGCATTAGATGTTAAAACCTATCTTTAGTTTACAGATTTTGAAAAACAAAACACCAGCATTTCTTCATTTGTCATTTTGGGCTAATTGTTATTTCTCTGATTTGCAATGATTTGAAGGTTGAAAAACATGCTAACATTCTCAGTTTCTGGGCTTTAGAAAAGAATTTTAGCATCATCTTTCATGCAATCATTCTTACAAGAGCCAGCATGGTCTACTGGTTTGATTGTTAGACAACAACCCCAGGAAACCAGGGTTTGAACTGCCATTCCACTACTGAAACCCACTGGGTGACCTTCAGTAAGTCATGCTCTCTCAGCCTAAGAGGAAGGAAGTGACATACTTTTTTGGAATAAATCTTGCCAGGAATTCTTTCAAAAATCTCTGTTGTTGTTGTTGTTGTTGTTGTTGTTGTTTTTTGTTGTTGTTGTTATTTATCATCATCATCTCAATTGTCAGTTTTTGTTTTAATTAATTCCTAATGCTTCACTGCTAATTTCCTTAAGTTTAATTTAATAAAATAATTCCTCTAGAAAAATCCTTGAAATTCTTCTATATCTGACTTGCTTTATATAACACAAATAATACTACTATTTACTTTAGTTGATAATCTAGGAATTTTTTCCCTACCTTTGGCCCTTTTTGCATGCCGTTTCTAAAGCGAAAGGGCCCCTTGAGTGTCGCGTAAATGGGAGGAGTGGTCCATACGACACACTCCCATTTACACAACGCTCAAGAGCCTAAAGCGGACCACGCACACACCTTTTCATTTTTGGCTTAAAGCCAAAAATGGTGCACAGTCGCACAATGCTCTCAGGACCCACACACACTTACCTGGTGTGCGGTGCGTCGGGAGCCAGGCCAGTCACACTTCCTGCCACAGTGCTAGCCTCCAATTCCCAGGTTGTGCCACAGTAGGAAGGGGTGGGGTGTTCACGCAACCGGCAAGCCAGCTGCGCTGAGGAAGCAGAAGCGAAGTGAGTGCCTCGCACAAGAGGCTGCCCGCGCGACCGCCACCCCCCACCTCCGCACAAAGGTAAGGTGCGGAAAGGACCTTTGGCTCAGGAAATACACATATACAGATGAAGGCTCACTTCCAGGTAATGAAAGGGTGAGTGTTTACATTTAAGGACAACATCACAAAGGAAAAAGCAGATGATTTCAAGAAGCAAGCACTTATCCAATGAGGTAGCCTGTTTGTAAGAAAGTGTGAAAGTTTCCAGAATCTTGTCAGAGTAGAAGTCATTTAAGGACAGCTCCAGCAGGCACAAGAGGACTGATGGAGGAGTAAGCAGGGGTGTTAGTCTATCCTGTCATGTCCTTTGGAAGCATGATTGAAGCATGAACAAAGCAATTTAGAATCCCTGCTTCCCTGATGGACATCTGAGGGGTAGATTAATCAGTTTCTAAATGTGAGTAAACAGGAACCTGTGGAGCTTAGATGTTTTAGGGTGTTTATGGTTTATTTGTTCTTTGGACACATGACTGAATATGATTTGAGACTGTCCTGTAATTTTATGGTTCAAGTTGTCTTCATGTGTAAGATGCCTTTTTCAAACGTCATAGTAATCTGCTTAGAATGATGATGTTTCCACAAGAACTCCTACTTTCCTCTCTTTCTTTCTCATGTGTCTGTTTCTTGGTATCTGCATATGATACTCTCACTTCCTATAGGAAGAAGAAGAAAACTCTCTGAGAAGTCAGAGGTTGATAAACTAACCCCTTGGGGACAACTTTATCATTGATTTTGGGGTGTCCCAGAAGAGGGGTGGCAGTAGTGGAATCCATTCAAAATTTACTAGAAAGCTGGGTTCCTCTCTCTTAGTCAAGAAGAGCAGGAAATGAAGAAAAAAAAAACCCTGTCATCCCCCTTCCCTTGCCATATTCTGACAGCTAATTTCCATTACTTTTAGATTTTTTAAAACAAAATATGGTTGGTAGCTGTGCTTTTCTATCCTTTCACACACACACACACACACACACACACCAAACTTTGATCTGTCCTCTTATTTAAACAGAGTGCTCTTTGCCCCCAAACTGTCTCTCAGCTGAAAAATAGTGTGGATAACCTTGGTAGTTGAAAATGCTGTTAAATGCCAGATCAGGGAATGGGGAAACAAGTGCCATTCAGGATGTCACTCTGGGTGAGCAGCCAACTTGGCCTGTATCACAGAGACATGGTTGGGTGAGGCTGAGGGAGTTCATTTTTCTCACCTTTCCTACCAGGTTTTTCTCTGCAGCAACTGATGAGACCTGGGGATGGGGATGCCGAGGTGGAGCTGCAATGGTCTGTTGTAATTCCGTTTCTCTGGCCATCTTCTCTACCCCATTGGCTTGGCTCCTGCATGTCTAGTGTTATTGGGTACATTTCAGTTTCTGCATCCTAAGGATGGGAATAAAATATGCGGAGAGATGAGAGCCACAATGTATGTACTAGGCTCTTGTTCTTTCTGCCTTATTAAACAGGCCAGTGGGGGACTGGCCGAGTGGGTGAAGGGGATAGTTAATGACTCCTTACAACAAGGCAAAGTGCTAAGTTGCAGAAAGGAGGCAGTTGTGAGGCCTTTTCTTAAAAAAAGTCATTCCTGAATCTCTATATAATGAATACTTATTGGCCAGTGCCTAACACACCATTCTTAGGCAAGTTAATTGAGTATGTGGTAGTGTCCCAGTTCCAGGTGTTCCTGGATGAAACAGATTATCTAGATTCAGTTCAACCAGTTTCAGGCCTGGTTATGAAACAGAGACAGTTTTGGTTGCCTTGGTGGATATCCTACAGAGGGAACTGGACAGAGGGAATGTGTGCCTGTTTATTATGTTCTGCTGGACCCATGATATTGTTCTGCGACACCTCACTGGGATAGGACTTGGAGGTACTGTTTTACAGTGACTCTGTTCCTTCCTGGTGGTGGGACTTCAGTTTGACCCCATCCATTGATCTGTGAGGTTCCTCAGGATTCTATTTTGTCCGCTTATTCTAGTTCATATACACATGAACTGCTGGGAGACTCTAGAGTTTTAGGGTACAGTTCCATCAATATGCAGATGACAAGCAACTCTAGTACTCTTCTCCATGCCAATCCAAGAAGGCTGGCTTGGTTTTAGGCTGGTGATTATCATTAAGAAGGGACTGAATGAGAGAGAAGAAATTGAAATTTAATCCCAGCAAGTTAGAGATGCTTCTAGTCAGGCAAAAGGCAGGTCAAAGAATGAAAAATTCAGCCTGTGTTAGGGGGCTTTATATTCCTGCATAAGACACAAGTTCATAATTGTCAGGAACAGATTCACGCTCACACGTAATCAATAAACTTGATAGAAGATTTATTGAAACATAGCAAGGGATGTTGTCTTACAGACGTCAAAGCTCGAAAATGGGATTTGTTTCCCACACTCTACACTTAAACAGACAGTTTCTCCTGAGATAGTTGTAAAAAGGACAAACGACCCCAATCACCATGACTACTATCTGGCCAAACGGTTCCTGTGAAATTCCAGCCGGAAGGAATGTTCGGCACCTAGGAATAACCTAACATTCTACTATCACTATTCCCTCAGGCTACTGCCATACAAAAGCAATAAAATATGGAGGAACCCTGACATCAATACTCCTGAACTGAAGGCCTGGAGGTGGGGGGACAGGTTTCTCCAGTGGCTAGGAGTACTTTTGCTCATTAAAAGCTCGTGTTACAAATTGAACCCATTCTTTGAGATGCCAGATCTGGCTATGATGCTGCACGCCTTAGTTACATCCAGTTTGGACTACTGTAACACACTCTACACAGGGATGCCATTGAAGAGTGCTTGTAAACTTCAACTAGTTCACAGAGCTGCAGGCAGAGTGCTAACTGGAACAGGTTTCAAAGGCCATACTTTTGTCTTGTTAAAACAGCTCCGTTGGCTTCCAGTCTGTCTCTGGCACAATTCAAAGTGATGGTTATGACCTGTAAAGCCCTATATAGCTCAGGTCTGGGCTATCTGGCAGACTATATCTCTCTGTTATGTTCCTGCTCAAGCCTTGAGATCATCAAAAGTGGCCCTTTTCTCAGTTCCATCATATTTGCAAGCACGGTTGGTGGGGATGCGAGAGAGGGTCTTCTTAGTGGTTGCCCCTGGACTTTGGAACAACCTTTCTAGAAGTCCAGAATGGTTTCCTCCCTGTTGTTCTTCCATTGACAGGCAAAAACCTTTTTATTCCAACAGGCTTTTAATACAGAAAGTTTTTAAAGAATGGGTTGGGGATGCTGCATTGTTTTAAACTGTTCTTTTTTAAATAGCTTTTTTGGCATTTTAAATTGCATTTTATTTTTTAGTTGTTTGAAAATTTGAAGAGTTTTAATATTGTGACTAGTTTAATTCTATTTTAATGTTCACTCTTTTTACATGTTTTTACCTATATTACTCTTTTGAACTGTAAGGTGCCTTGAATCCCAATTCTGGGAGGAAGGAGGGATACAACTAAATATTACTACTGCTATTACTACTGCTCCTATTACTATGTCTCATTTAGTTCATTGCAATACTCTTTCATTGGCCTTCCCTTGTTCTCATTTTCACATTCTGGCAGATATTTTATCTTTTTTTTTCTCTGTTAAAATGTGATAAATGTTATATCGTGGATTCTCTTTATTTCTTTCCATTTTGTATTCAATTTAAGATTGTCATTACTTATATATTTTCATTCTCTAGCTATTGTTTATCTTTCATATTTGATTTCTGAATTATCATCATCCTTGTCTTTGTGTCCTATGAGTTCTCTGTTCCTTGATAAAGTTTATACTTGCCCTTTTACTTTGTATCTTTATACAGTTTTCTTTATTTTCCTTTATTATGGAAGTCATTGTTGACTTATGCTGTATAGACAACTGTCCCTTAGAAAGAGAACAGAGAGAATATCTGTGACTCTCAGACACACCTGGGGCTAAGGAAATATTTACTGCTAAATGAAGTCCACAGTTAATCTTTTTTTAACTTAAATTTAAAAGACGAACCATAGCTTGGACAGCCAAATTGCAACATATTTTAATAGCAAATTATCAGGAGTTCTTGTGATTAACCAAAGATGATAATGTCATCCTTCCCAAGGTTCAGGAAAAAAAACTTATGGTTTTCTGATTGTACTTCATAGCTATTGGAGATTCTGGTTTTAACCTTTCTTGTGAGCCACGTATAGGGAAAAAGTGGGATATAAATTAAGTAAAAAATAAACAAACTACCAAATCAATAAATAAAATATATCAAAAGGAAAAAAAAGATAAAGTAATGCCCACACACCTCTCCTCTAAAAACAGTGGCAGCTCATGGTCTGAGCCAGGGGTATATGCCTCATACCACCATTTAATGATGAGTATCACTTAGGCTATAGACTAGTCTTGTCTAAAAATAAAAAATTATCCATCCTGATGTTTTAACCCTTTAGCTGATTGCCAGAAGCCTTCCTGAAACCACACAAATTCAGAAATGAAAAACTAAGAACAGATCAAATGCTCGTTCAGTGAAATGATTCTTTTTTTTTTATTTTATCTGGAAAAAGTCCCAAAGTTAGTCTTTGGTTGTGATTCTTGGTTGAATTTTAATCATTTTAGTAGTGTGTTATCAATTAGATGATCAATTAGATGTTATCAATTAGAAGATTATTTTGGGTAGGATTTTTTTCTTACCTATTCTGTATAGGTCCTTTGTTTTTGTAAGCCGCTGTCTGTTTTGTATTGTACTGCCCATTTAATGTAACCCTCAGAACAGAGAGGGGGTCTTTGGGGGTAGGAACTATTAAGTGATACGTTTTTGAACCAGAATAGGAAGAGGATGTTATCCAAGGAACCTGTTACATAACAAAATAGCTTTGTCTGTTGTGTAGTATGAATGAATAAATGTGTATGTATGTATGTGTGTGTGTGTGTACTATATTATATTTCAGATGACTGCTTATACAGTATGTTTTATGCTTCTTTGTTCCCTCTCCAACAAAGCTTTAAACGAATGATGTGATTTTGATTTAATGCCTGGGTCAGATAGCTGATAACCAGTGCAAAAGTAAATAAAGGACATAGCACAAGAAAAATACAATAATCAGGTAATGTTATACATATAGATATGTATATAGATCTAGACATATTCCCTCTTCTTTATGCAGACTCCAGTAGGAAATGGAATCCAGGATAACCAGATTGGATTGAAATTATTTCTACACTCAATAATTTGCACTGAGTTATATCGAACTGCAGAGAATCATACATATTGTAGTATTTCATTGTGTAAACCTTATCTGAACAAACTGATGATATTTCAAGTTATTGTGATGCTACAGAAGTGTACAGTGTGATCATAGTTTTAAAAGTTTCCTTTTTGGACTTCAGCTCCTAGTGTCCATGCTGGAAGGGGTATCATGGATGTTGTGATCCAAAAAGAATATCTTCACCTGGTTATGATGATATTGTCTAGAATTGGTCATTTTTGTCTGATGCAGAAAGATTCTATTTAGTTCAAGGTTGTAGAAGTGGAGGTGTGCATTCAGTTTATAGTTCATGGTAGCTCATTTGTATTGCACATGATGAATATGATGTACATTAGAAATGTGCTTGGTTGCATATGGTGCATGTACTGAGGAGCATGCATTTTTAGTTTTGCATTAGGTTATACAATCTTGCAGTTACATTTTCCAACTGTGAATGCAAACATAGACACCTTCTCCTCAATGTAGTAATCTGTCCATCCCTGTATCTCTGTGTATAACCAGTGTGGCTTCTCACTTGGCTGATATCTTTGGGGCCCGTAACCAAACATACTAGTCTATATCAGGTCAATGCTATGTAGTAGGATGGTCATTATTAAAAGTGCACAGGTACATATGCATAAAAAGTAGCAGTGCACGAGGCCAGCTGGAGCCCCTCTCTAAACTGCAAATCCCAGGATTCCATAGGATATCGAAAGTGGAATAATAGCACTATAAAATCTAGTGCGGAAATGGCCTAAGTGTCCAACTGAACTCTTCAGTTACTGCAGTGCTAGAAATTTGAGGACTGAAATATTGTTGGGAGGCAGAATTCATATTTGAAGGCAATGTGCTTGTTCTACCACCATCACAGCCTCACCTCCCATAACTATTCCTCTGCTTGGTCCAGATATTTTGGAGTACAATTTCCAACTGGCATGATTAAGGGTCAGAGACTATGGGAGCTTTATTATAAAACTAATGGAAGGCAACAGATTGAGGAAGGCTGCCGTAACTTATATTTAGAACTGCAAAAATGGTGTGTGGCCATAATGGCATAGTGAACTTTTCATGAATGGGAAGTAGCTATGTGCAACTTCTATATGGATATGTTGTCATGTGGCTAATCATCTACTGTTGTTATTCAACTTAATTGAGTGTTTATTTAGCACTGCTTCGCATATTCACCTGTGGAAATTCACAGGCATGACTGACAAAGATATGCATTCAGATATGGCTCCACACAACACTCATCTGTTCATTCCTGATGTTGATAGATCAATCTGATGAGGATACACATCTTCGGTGAAGTCACTAGTTACAACAGGAAATCTTATTTTTAAGATCTTTGAACATTGTTTCATGTGTACATAAATGTATGCATGCCACAGATGCATTTAATCTATTTTTACCACAAAACCATAGCTAACTAAACATTAACAATTTTATTTTCTGCTGAAAGTGCTCTTTTGTTTTTATATTATGCTTGTCTAGTCCATTGTTTTATTATATGACAGCTGCGTCTTAGACAGCCAGCATGATGTAGTAGTTAAGTGTTGGACAAGGACACTGGGAAACCAGAGTCCGATTTCCTGTTCTGCCATGGAAACCTGTAGCATGACCTGGGCAAGTTACACTTTCTCAGCCTCAGAGGAAGGCAAAGGCAATATCCCTGAACAAATTCTGCCAAGAGAACCCCACGATAGGCTCACCTTAGATAGGTTCACAATATGTCAGAAATGACTTGAAGGCACCCAACAAGCTGCATTTCATATTTTTAACAGACTATACCACCCAGAGATATTTGGTTAGTCTAAATGTGAAACAAATATATAGAAAAGGTTTTTGGCCATTTGAGTTTGCAGCATGAGTCATTTAACACTCTGTGTGTGTGTGTGTAATTTCTTTATTTATCATCAAGATTTTCCTCGCTGATATAACATGAGAGGCATTCTGAAGGCACAATGGTTTTGTGAACAAAATGGCAAGGATTTAATACTGAGGCCACAGTATGTTTTTTAAAACTTTGGCACTAAGTCAATATTCATGGTGAGAGAAAGATCTCTGACCATCTGTGGCAGGCTAAGAGATTCAATCCAATATATGTTGCCTCATCTCATAGATACCATACAGATGCCTACATTTTGACCTGCAGTATGATTAAAAATAGGAACACTTAGATATTCAAGCGATTCATGTTTCTGTGTAAAAAACAGTGAGGGAAGAGATGGTAAAAAGCAGTTCAGATGTTCTTCAATACATTTATACAAAACAACTATGTTGCAACTCTTAACTTTCTATACCACAAATAAAGGTTTCTGATGCAAACTGATGAGCTAAATACACCATCCCACAAATGTCTGACTGCTATACACCCCCAAGCTTTGCTATAGTTTAATTGGCAATATATATATAATTTACAAATATTTAATTGGCACAAATATAAATTATACTCTGCTATGCCTGCATGGCCACTCTGGCTAAGAGGAAAAGCTGGCTGACCATGTGCATTGCAAAATCAGGTCAGGAAAGATCTCAAAGCATAGACAGGTCATAGTCAGGAAATCACCAGGAAACTCCAGTAATAATAACAGTTAGCCTTCAAAGATTCAACCTCTAAGAGACAATAGCGTCTGAGATGTTCCCACAGGATGGCTGATTATCTTAGCTCCTCTCCCTCTGACCAACAAACTTCCCTTTTGTCCCCACACCTGTCTGACAATTAAGGAGCTATCAGGACTACCATTAGCCTCTGTCACCTAATACTAAGAGCATTAGTCTATTCCAGACCCCATTGTCCACTCTCTAGACTCCATTCTATACTCTGCCAGATACCCATTAACACTTTTGCTTGCCAAACAGAAAAAGAGCATTTAAACCCCAGTTTGGGGCTAGCCAACTCACAGTACACTGGTTGCTGGTTGCCACTCTGCTGCTCTGATTTCCATTTGTGTACTGTCCTTGGAGTCCAAGCCACATTGCTCTTCACTTTTCTACTGGATTGCTAAACATCACCCACTTTGCCCTGAAAATCTCACTATACAAAACTTTCCTCTCTTTTCCTTCAGTTAGCCTTGTGTGATTGTGTGACTACTTAGATCTTCTGTGTGTGGTTACAATTACTCCAATAAAACAAATATGCTTATTTTTGGATCTCCAGTTAGTTCTTCCCTCTGCTAGTACCATCAAACATAGATGTAAAAGATCCTGTAAGGTTACTTCCTCTCACAGGCCTCCTCTTTGAGCTAATATTCCCCACTGTTTCACAGAGTCACTGGCATCACAGGTGGACCACTGAGTCACTAATGTTTTGGGATAACACTACTGTGGCAAAATTTTCTTTTCATGTACCTCTCAAACCTGCTGTGAAAGACTAGGAGACCCTTTGAGGTTGTTTTTAGGAAGCATGGAATGAGTAAATCAATCCCACTTCTGGTACTGCTGATGAAAGAAGAACCCCATTTGTCAAACAACCTTCTTGTATAATGACTAATGCCTTATCCTTGACAAGTGAAGCCAATCTAATTTTTCCCACTTATTCCTAAGACTATAATTCTATGCACATTTATTTGAGAGACCACCCACTGAACACAGTGGGACATACTTTTTAAGTAACTGTGCACACAATTGTGCTACATGCTTCCAAAAGCCCAGTTACTAATGCATCTATGTTGCACAGCTGTTGTTCTGGAAGTCTATGAGGCTTTTCACACATTACCCATTTGCGCGACTGGGGAGGGCATCTCGCGTGAAAAGCCTCATCCGGAACGCTGCTGCTTCCCCGCTCCTTCGTCCCTCAGGTCGCTTCCTGGTAGCGCAACCGTCGTGCTATCGTACCACCCCTTCCTTCCACAGCACAGTCTGGGAGCTGTAGGCTGCACTGGGGAGGAAGCGTGACCAACCTGGCTCATCCAACGCACCGCATGCAGGTAAGTGCGCGAGGGCCCCGCAAGCATTGTGCAACCGCGCAGTATTTTTGGCTTAGAGCCGAAAATAATAAAATGTGTGCGCATCCCGCTTTAGGCTCATGAGCGTCGTGTGAATGGGAGTGCATCATTATGACCGACTCTCCCATTTACGCGATGCTCAAGGGGCCCTCGCGCTACAGAAACTGCGTGCAAAAAGGGTGTATATATTTTGATGCTAGGGACTATTAATTGCCTTGCTTCTTTTGGCATGCCAAAGGTGTCTTAGTTATCACACCTCACAAGTTGAAGCCAGAGACATGGATGCAATCGTGCTGATCTGTTCTTCAGGAAAGATCAGTGATGGCTTGAAGCCAAGAATGAGAGAGAAGAGGAATTCTTAATACTTAAGCAAGAATATGAGTGTTCTGCTGTCACTATGTCACTGTGTACATGCCCAGAGCCTAAAATGAAATGCCAGGTTACCTACTGAGGATGAAAGCCATCTGAAAATACAGTACACTTGGCATTCATAAGCATGTTAACAGAAATGTGGTGGCTGCTTTTCAAGGGAAAGCCTGTTTTGGAAGTAGGTGCTTTTGAGAGAAGAGATGTTTTTGCTGGAAGTGAATTGCTTTGCTTAACCTCTTTCTTTTCCATTACTACTTCAATCCAAATCCCCCTTTCCTCACCCCTCCCATTTTCCCACTTCAGAGCTGAAAATATATAATTTCAAGAGAAATGCAAACAGATTTATTTTGTAAGTTTCCTGATTGGTTGCAAGTTGTGGCATCCTATTTAGTTCTGTATGTATTCCTATTCATTTGTGATCTCTATGGATTGCAAACATTATCTTCATTTAGTTGGTTATTATACTCCTTAATACTCTTTGTCTGTGTTTTTGTAGTTTATTTTCAAGAGGAAACATATGTCTGGTAAAATGCTTTCAGTTTTTTTTAAATTTTATTTTTGAAAAAGGCAGACTTTAAAAAAAAAAACCCACAGAGATATGTTTTTGCCAAAAACTCATGATTTCCATTTTAAAGGTAGTGTCGCCATCTTTCTCTTTTGTCCTCTGTGGCATTTGAGAAAAAAGGTTGCTTCATGGTATGATGCATTTGTACTGATCCAGCAAAAGAAGTCTTCTACATACCCTATACAGCTACACTAAAAAATTAAAGCAAGATTCAAAATGTGCCTTTGAGGATAATCAGTAGTTTCATGTTTGTTTTAATAAAGTAAGCCAGTAGGTTGTATTAAAAGATTCAAGTGTTTTGTTTTCTTTCCTGTGCTGTTACCACAGATCCCATCAAAAGTTCTTTTAAGTATCTTCACCATTATATGAAGAGAGAGAAAGCTTTAATAAATTAATGGACTAAATATCTTTGTTTTAATATCTTTTCTTCTTTCACAGAGCAAATGCCCAGAGGACACACCTGGCAAAGATAATTGGGTTGGTTGCAGAGTGGGGGGATAGCTGAATATGTTTTCCTTTTTAGTTTAAATTTATTTCAGAAGAAACCTTACTAACTTTTGCTTCATGTGAGGAAGTTCTTTCACCTAAGTCTGGTAGTCCAGATATCCCAGAAGTCATATGTCAAAAGAAAAGAAGAAATCAAGAGGTGTGATGTTTGAATTCAACAATCTCAGTGAAAGGAGGTTTTGTTTTATCATTTGGCACAATCCAAAGACATGTTTTGATAAAAAATCTGCACCTCATCTCAAGCTGTCACACAACCACGAGGCTTACCAAGTGTTTCTAAGAAATAAATCACATGATACTCATGTTTTAGAACTGAATAGTTGAAAGAAGCATTTTTTTAAAAAAAAAAACCTCTTTAAATTTGTAACATTTGTGTAAATTAGGTACTTTGACAAAATAAACAAGCAGATAAGGAAAATGCATTTAAAACATTCAAATTTTAAATATGGGGAAGAAAATCACAAAATCTTGCAACCTGACACAAACCAACAATGGGTAGAAAATATAGGCAAACTTTGTAAGAATTCAGGAAATTTGAGACTGAAGGATGTTTCACATCTGACATACTAGGCTGGATCCAGATTTTTTCCCTCTGCAGACTGAAGGCTTTCTTCAAATCATGGGGAACTTTTTCAATTGAGAAAGGAAGTGTGCTGACGGTTTCCTCTGGGTCATCTTTGGCCCCATAGCCCACGCCACAATCTCCTGTGCTCTTCCACACATTTCCTCAACTATCAGGAACATTGTCAGAAGCAACAATACAGGGAATGAAGAAATTAAATTGCCCCTGCCTCCAGCTCAAATTTAGAACCAACCCTCTTCCATTTCTAAATAGCAGAAGGGATAAACTCAACGGAACTCTTATTTGAGTTACAGCTGAAATTTTGCATTGGCATTTTAAAGCTCTGTGCCCATGAATGCCAACACAAAATACAGTTTTATTCAAAAGAAAGAACAAAATGAATGGATGATACAGCCTTCTTTTTTATAAGGAATAACTTCCAATGGCAGGTACACTGACTTGGAAAAAGTGAAATGTTGAGGACCACACATTCTATAGTGGGCATTCACCTAGATCTAATAGTGGCTTTGAAGAATCCTCTTGTGAATTCATCCTTGAACCTGAATAACCTAGCCCTGACCCTCCCTCAACAATGTATGGATTGGCTGTGGTCCTGCCAGCTATGTGTCCACTGTACATGCCTTAGTCTCTACACTAGACAGAAGTATCCGGGGCCAAAAAAGATTCCTCTGTACGTGAAGAAATACCATTTCTCATATTCATTGTGCACAATGGGTGGGATACAGGACGGGTGCTCCTGTTGAGCACAGATTTGCTCTCCTTTTCGATCTATGAAAGGAGAACAATGTGTGAATGTGTGAATAGTTTTATCAATGTGTGATCACCTTGTTGTTTGACAGGAATAAATTGACTTCTGCTTGTGCAGATCCTGAAACCCCATGAAGAATTCAAAGAAATTTAGATTGAAATCTTATGTATATTTGATTGGGAATAATCTCCATGGAATATACATTGGGGGGAAAAACATAAAATTTGGCTACAAATTTGTCTCATATCCTTTTCACACTTTTCAAAATATGTCAAGGCATTATATGTTGATTCCATTATTTCATTCTCAGAATCATTTCACTCTCCCTCCCATATGACAGCAGAAGGTAAGCACAAAGACTTTCTAGTTACCTCTCTTCTCATAAAATGTCTCCTTGTTACAGTATAGTTGAAGAGTTTTCCTTTTTTTTTCACTTTCACTGAAAGGACTTTCTACATTCTTTTAATGCTTCATGGCTTGATTTTTAAATATGATTTATTGTGGAAACTTTTATTACAAACCATTTTGTTATAATTAGAAACCATAATTATAATTTATAATTATAAACCGTATAAGATACAACAATCCTGTGAGACTAATTAGATTGGGAGTCAGTGGCTGGTCTAAGAGCAAGCAGGAAATGTTGTGACTGTGTGGGAAAGGGCACAAGTCTATGTTCAAAGTTAATACTAAAATTCTACATGCTACTAGTTCTTGCTACATGCTACGGTGCTATTTTCAGTCTCCCTTTTTAGGTATATACCAAGGAAAGCTTACAATCTGTGCTTGTAACTTCTGTTTTTTTTTTTTTTAAATCTGGAACTCAAATTTCACAAGAAAGTTGTGATCCCCACTGTCCACACAGTTCTGGGCTCTGTGCAACATTTGCTTGGCTAGCGCTGCTGTTTTATGACTAATCTTTGACCTCTGAGAACAGAAAATGAAAAATGGGAAGCAAAGGAGTTTATTATTATCATTGCTTTCCTTTCCAGGTAGTTACAAATATAGATTTCTCTGCAGAAGTTCTAAATCACTGCCTGTTTGGTGCAGAAAACTAATCCAGAATCTGAGAAAGACCTGACTGAATAGAATTTAAAGCTAAACCTGTTCAACCAATGCTGAGAAGAAGTTTTGTGTCAGGGCTTCCTGAACGTGGTGACCAGCCTCTTTCTATCCATTAAAACAAAGGCCTTACCGTGAAACATAATATTAAACAATAGGACTGTCAAAAAAAATCATTACTTAAAAGAAAAAAAAATTACCTTTGGCAGCATTAAGTCACCAGCAACCAACAGAGCATCAACACTGTGGAATTAACAACATGAATGAGATCAGTTTACTATAGAATTGTCCATTGTGAGATTTCCAGTAAAGGTGCTGAAATAATTTGGCACAATATATTATTCGGTAAGCACATTTAATCTCTTTCTCGTCGGGGCTTTTTGTTTTAAATCAAAGAGATATGAAAACATCTTACTCACTCAGAAACTAATTTCCTCAGCTAACACATAGTTGTAATTTATGTCCAGAACATTAACTACAAACACTCTCGTCCATAGTTATGTACATATCTAAAGACACTCTGATTTATGAAAACATTGGCAAAACCATGGAAGAAATGGAGTGTATTGATTAGATTGTAATTTCAATGTGCATTTAATGATTTCTAGAGTAAAGAAGTTGCCTCTCTATGGCAGCAGAGGGCTTGAGTCAATGCCTTGGAAGTGTACTCTTGGCCTATTCAGATCATCTCCACAGTATCAGGAGTGTTCCTGCCATTCCACATGCCCCAGAATTATATTTTGCTTTCCCCCAAACCCTTGGGAGCCTCACAATTTCTCCAAGAGATCTTCAGACTTCAATAAAGCTGGAGACAAACCTAAAAAATTATCATTCTATATGAGACTAGAATCACTAGTCAAAGGATGCCCACTGAAATTCAGAAATAATCAGATTCTCATATAGATTCCATCAAGATATTTTGGACTACAATTCTTCTAAGCCCAAATGATTGCAGCCTCTGTTCAAATATCATGAGATACAGAATCTACAACAAGAGAGAGGCATCATGTTGTCTACCTGAATAATACAGTTTCAACAACATATTAAAGTTTTTAATGCTGTGCTTTTATGGAAATGTCAAAAAGTTTAAAATAAATCTTAAATATATGAATTCACACTGGACAGCAACAATGCTCATTCATCACCAAAGTGTGTTTTACATATGGCAAGACAAACTTCAGTCTGTGTTCCTAGACATTTCTTGCTATCCAAACTTTCTGAAGGAGTTTGAAAGGAGGGGTGACGTTCATCTGAACTGTGGTTGGAAGTACCAGACAGGGTATTATGCGGTTCTAGAGGTCCCCTCTTTTAAAGGAAAAATTATAGCAATACCCTGTTGCTGTGTGTAGGTGAAGTGTATAACAATGATCCCTCAATTCCCACCCCACAAAAAGAAATGGGAAACAAAACAAAGAATGTAATGTGTAACAAGGCATTTAATTTTTGTAACTTTGAATACTAACAAAATTAGTTAGTTAGAAACTAGTTTTTCCTTTTCTCTAACAGATAATGCAACCAAGGCTAGATGGCTGTGATTGGACTGCATCAGGACTTCCATTGCATGTGCATGTACAAGTTCTTTTCATTGTAAATAGTATGTTGTTGTTTGTTGTTGTGTACCTTCAAGTCACTTCAAACTTAAGGCAACCCTAAGGTGAACCTATCATGGGTTTTCTGGGGCTGAGAGTATGTGACACACCTAAAGTCACCCAATTGTTTTCCATGGCTGAGCAAGGAAATGAATTCTAGTCTCCAGGGTCATAGTCCAATACTCATACCACTTGTAGGAAGGTGATATTGCAAACTCTCCAATTCCATCAAAAGAACAGGGCAGGGAAACAACATTTTGGTTTTGCTTAGGAATCATCTTTATGCATTAAAAGCATAAATATGAACTGAAGTGAGCTGGGGGTTGACATTTCCAAGTCTACTTCCAATACATATAGAGAATGGTTTGTTTCAGAAAGCCACATCTGCCAGGGACTGAACTTCATTTGCCTGGGAGAACTCCAGCCTCTGCCTTAAATTCAACAGTGAATCCAAAATACAGTAGACTGATTGAATCAACTGGTGGAGGAGATTTCAACACTTATATAAATCCCACTGGACACATTGGGACTAGCAATTAGACTTTAGTTGGGACTAGCCATTGGATTTAGATCTCACCTTCTTCCTGGTGTGCCCCTCTTCTAGAAGAATGGAAATTCTAGCACACCAATACTTTCAAACAAGGAATTTCATAAATGGGTGCTGAGGAGGGATAGGAAAGATATTGAAAGATTCAGAGGAAAGAATGAAAACTGCTAAATGGAAAGACATCTAAAGTAGTGGAAAACTCAAACAAGATGAACTGTGGCCTAAACCCCAACTCAATGAGTAGCCCATTTTGGGGTAATTTTTCCCCAAGATTTCAAATAACCAAGAGGCCCATTTCTTCCTCCTTAAGGCCCACTGTTTTCTTGCCACAGTAGTGGCTGGTGTATCTGGTGTACTTCAGTACTGTATGGCCTCGTCCCTGCATCACCTCCTTTTTCACTATTCTACCAGGAATAATAGCCAACAGAACAATTGTACTAGCAAATGGTAGACAGATCTCTAATGACAACGGGAAAAAAAAAAAAGAATTCTATAAGCACACATTTGAATCTAATCCTAACTCCATACAGCTACTTTAAAAAAAAAAAACAACAACACACATTAAAATGCACTGTTACAGTCTGCTATTTGACATATGTCTACAGTGTCAGGAGAGAATGAAGAAATATGTACACAGAAAGTAGCAGTAATGGTGATTGTGGTAACAACTATTCTTGTCATCATCTCATAGCCTGAACAGTAAGTTTTCTTGGATGTCTCTCACATTAAATTTCAATTATTCAACTCAGAAGTGAAATCCTGCACAGCTGCAGGTCATGTATAATTGACATGTCCTGCAGTTTTTTTAAACAGAAGGTAGTTGGCTGTAGAGATTCTGTGAAATCTTGAACCACATCTTTGATGGTTTTATTCAACTTCACACAAAGCTTTTGTCATTTGGACCCAACTCTTAGAGCTAAACCAGATGTAAAACAGAAATGTGCTTCCAAACCATTTTAAAAACTGAAATGCAGCTCTGATTTTGGAGCAGGGCAGGTAAAGGTTATGCAATCTTTTGTCCACAGTGCATATCTTTTTTTCCATATTCCATTTTTCTCATACCTTCTGTAGTTCTGCTTCATATTGGAGAAAAGACAACTGAGTCATGTATCGTTTTATTTATGGATGGAAAAGCATGGAGGACTGCAATTTGAGAGGACAAATGGTCAGAAGTGAAACCTTCTTTTTTCCCCCACTGTGGCCATTTCCACACGGGCTTAAAGAAACGGTGCAGAGCGTCCTCCAGGGAGGATGTCTACACCTGGGAGTAGACTGGGTCGGACCTACTTAGTGTAGTTCCGCACCTCAGCCCACTCCGGAACGACCCGAAGTGGTCATCCAGTGTGCTTTTGAAAGACGGCTTGAAACAGGTCTTTCAAAAGCACTCAGTGCACCACTCTGTGCCCGTGCTCCAGTGCAGATTTTCAGGCTCGCACCAGTGCAAGCCTGTGATCTGCTGGGGGCATGCTTTAGGCTGGCGAGCTTCAGTGGCTGGTGAAGAGCCTCAACCAACTGGAAGCCGCCATTTTCATCCCTGGAGCAGTGCGGAGCAGCAGCCACGCACTGCTCCGGACCAGCCTGGACCCAAGCATGGAGCCAAGAAGTCCGGTAAACCGGCACAGGGCGATTCCCTTGCCCCGTGCAGAAATGGCCTGTGATTCCATTCAGTTTGGCATGAGATGTCTTTTCAGATACAAACAACAGCACCACCAAATTTTCAGGGGAAAGAGACATAAAATTCTACATCGATGAAGCCATATTAATATGTCTTACGCAGAATTAGAATTAATACATCTTCCACTAAATTAGAATTGGGAGAGCTTTTAGGGAAATCCCAGAGCCTGGAACATTAGGTTTGAAAATTAATTTGATAATCTCAGACATTAGGAATAAGGTAAACAATTCACCACTGTAATACTAATAACCAAAATTGTTTAATTGGTTGTCATTAATGAATTTGTTATAAAAATGTCACTGCTGAGCCAAAACATGATATTTACAGAGAAAGGCATGGAAGTACATCATTCAAATGTCCTCTTTTGGTCCTCCTAAACCTGCCTTCCTCAAACCTGGATTTGATTGTTGCCTCAGAATGGCAGTAATCCAACACATCTGAGAACTTTCATGTTGGGACTGGCTGTCCTAAAGCCTGGGATTTCATCTTACAGTCTCTTCAGCTCAGTTTGTCATTGCATCTCTCTTTCCTTTCCATCTCCACTAACATGGGGGACTCATTGATTTTTCAAATGCCTTGTTTGCTAAAGGTTAATAAGCAGTGGTAAATTTCAATCAGATAACTCATCCAGAATAGTATTATACAAGATTGTATATTTTACCATCATATACAACATAAACCAATACATATAGAGAAGAAGTTACTGCAGAGAGTCATAATGAACCCCATACTCCCCAGAAAAATATCAAACACACTTTCCATACAGACATACTTTTTGGTCAGAAAGGCATATTGTGAATTCGATTTACATGAGGGTCTTGGTCTCTCAAAAAGCAAACAAATCACTGCCCCCACCCCAATTCTATCCCAAGATTCTCTTTTTCCCTTCTTTTCCATTCCATTTTTTTTTTTCCTCTACAAACTCAGCTCTTCTGTTCTGGCTTGAGTTGAGAAGTTATTTGGTCTCTCCCACTCCTTCCTCCCTGCCTCCCTTTTTTGCACATCTCTCACATTACCTTCCTCCTCACAGAGCTTTTATGAAATCTCTTCTCACAGGAAATTGCAAGATGCTTTCTAGCTCTCTATTACCTTCCTAAGCTGTATCCTTTTCCATTCAAACTTTGACAAAATAGAGCAGGAACCATCCATGTACTCCTCTATGTAATTCCTTGAAAGTAATACATTTGTGAATCTTGGTGAATAGGACTGTATTACAATAAACCCATATTCAGACAGCACCTTCTTCTAGTATCATCACAAGCAGTTTTTTTTTTTTCTAATTGTAGAGTTCTTCCTTTTAAAGGAGAAGATGAAAAAAAATCTCACAACTAGACTATGTCCTTGAAATGAAATGGATGAGGGTGAAATATTAAGTAAATCCTCTGCATCCCTCATTAAGGCATTGATTAATAGTCTTGAAAAGCACCACAGAGGGATGGTCATTCTAATGTATTAAAAAAAACCCTCGTGAATCCTTGCAGAAAGAAGAATAAAGCAAGGTGTTCTCTTTCAAACGTATTAATCCATCTTGTCAGTGACTTCTCTAGAGGAAAAAAAAAAAGGGAAGGGAAGGGAATAGTTGGTAATTATAAAGCCATATTGATGAGTGGAGGAATTAGGGAGTTTGACCTTATCTGCAACTCTAAAGACCACCATAAGTTACCTCCTAAAGTTGATAGGTGAGGGATTCAATTCATAGGAAAATATATCAATGAAGGAAAATATGCGTGTATATATAAATGAAGGAATACATGTGATTACTATCTGTGGGTTAACGTACTTCACAAATGTATATATGTCTAATTCAGTGAGGGTGGATGTGATTTTCATTTATAGACACCACTGAAGCCCTGACATTTTCTTTAGGGCTAGGAATTTAACATTCAAGATTGAGAGTTGGGGATGATTGGCTGTAGTTGGCAGAATGAGGGCATCTAAATTTCAGAAGAAACAAAAAGTAAATGTATGAAGTGACAAATATATCTGATGTTATTTATGGCAGTATTTTGAACTCCCTGTTTTCTGGAACAGGACGGGTGATATGGTCAAAGACACTGAATCTCCAGAAAAAAAAAATAGTTCTACTAAAGTTGCCTTTTAAAGTTCTTGAAGAAGTAGGTTTTTGAGATTTTTATCCTTTATTTTCAGACAATTATTATTCTTAACTGCTCTCAGAATTACTGTTGATCCTATGTATGGTAGAAAAAACATACAACATAAATTTGTCCTGTTAATGTAAAGGATGCCTGAGTATTCAATTTTCCTTTTTTAGAATAAAACAAGAAGATATGATAATCTTTAAAAAA
>CAOLHI010004787.1:0-100183 GCA_948474755.1 Ctenosaura bakeri | reverse complement strand
GCAATTCCTTGGTTTCTTTTTTTCAGTTCTTTTTATAGGGATTGTTTTTTCAAGTCCGCTTAGCAGTTTAGGGGACTAGGTCAGACTGCAGTTCTCTGTTTTTATTAATATTGATGGACTCTTATGTTTTCACTGGGATTTTTGCCTTTTTCTTGCAAACTGCAGAATCAAAGATGATCTTTGCAGTGCAAATTGGAGACCTTTATAGTTCCATTTTGAGAAAAACATGTTTTTAAAAAGGTAATTTGTAACTGCTGTGCTTTCAAGTGGTTTCGGACTTACGGTGACCCTTATCATGGGAGGTTTTTTTGTGCCTGTATCTCCCTTTATGAGCACAGTAGAGCTCTGAGATCATCTGAAGTGGCCCTTCTCTCTGTCTCACCACTTCTCAGTCTCATTTGGTGGGAACAAGGGGGACAGTGCCTTTTTGGTGGCTGCTCCCAGGCGTTGGAAGTCCGTCCCTAGGGAGGGGGCAGAATTTAAAGATTTTTATGCTGTCCAGCTTTTAGAAACTGACTGGGGTAGGTTTTTAATGTTGTGCCTTCATTGTTTAATTTCCTTCAAAACGGCTTTCACATTTATACTTTTATTGAAGGTTTTGCATAGTTTGTCATGAATATGGTGTTAGTCTTCTTGAGTCTCTGTTGAGAGGAAGGCTGGAGAGAAAGACATCAAATTAATAAAGAAATACCACCACCACCACCGCCGGTCATAACCACTCCCTGCAATCTCTCTGCAGGAGGATCCGTGCGGGCACAGAGCTCACGTGGGACTACAACTACGAAGTCGGGAGCGTGGAGGGCAAGGAACTTCTCTGCTGCTGCGGAGCCATCGAGTGCCGTGGCCGTTTGCTGTGAGGAGGCGAATTTCGGGGGACGGGCAGCTTTTTAAAAGGAAAACCCACAAACAAAACAGTAAGAAACTTTTGCCTGGCTTAAAAGAACACTCCAGCTGACAGCCACGGGCAGCACCACTCCAGTCTCCAGCTTGTTCTTTGTTTTGTTGGGTTTTTTTTTGGGGGGTGTCCTTTCTGGTGTCCATAGGACTCACAGTGGTCTCAACTTCACGTTGACTGCTTTGTGTTGTGTTTGTGAAGGACTTGTCTTTTTTCTTCTACTGTTGTAAAGCAATAAAATGTTTCTGTTTTGTGTCTAGAAGAAGTCTCAGCAGCTTTTTGTCCTATACTGGAAGCACGGCTGATGCAGGAGTCAGCCACTCCTCTTTAGAGACAGGAAAGTGTTTAACTCAATCTCCTAAACTCTGGCAATAATACCCATCACACTTCTTTTTTTAAACAGAAGTTTTATTAGTTTTATTTAGCTTTATTTAGCTTTTAATACATTTAATTTTTTTTTAAAAAAACACATTTTGGTCTGGTGATCAGCTAATGGTCCTTTTTTACTCTCCTTAAAATCCTCCCTCCCACCACCCAGGGCTAGGTCAGAAACTGGCAAACACCAAAAAAAAAACAATTGCCATTTGAGCTCTGCTTAGAGTTAACTTTTCCATGCATTTTCTCAGCTATTCTGTTCTGTGCAGACCTCTTTTTGCAAAAATTCTACTGCTCTGTTCCTTTCTATCTAATAAATTAAAGGGGGAAAAATTACCCATGTCGTTCTGTTCCTGAAAGGGTGAGGGGAAAAAACCCAACAAATTTGGATGTTTTGCATTTAATAGGATGAGAAAAGGGTAGTTACATGGAAGGGAAAGGTGAGGGACTAGAAAAGATCTTGCCTCCCCAGAGAAATGGGGAGCAGAGGGGAAAAATGGGGTGCAGTGAATAAGTTTAACACAGAAGGAAAATTGTGCCATTTCGGAAGAAAATACAAGTCACTTTCTTACACTGTTGAAGCCCATGGGTATCCCTGACCTACTAAATTTGTATGCTGTAGCCACCAACTCTGACAAAAAATATATACATATTACATATGCACCCCACGGGGAGCAGTTGTACCTGATCTTTTCTGAACACTGTATTTTGCAAAAATGTAAAACAAAACAAACCTACGAACAACTCCAGCTTTCTGTGTACAATTCCCGGCCTCTGTGTCCACTTTCAACCCATCACTTCATCAAGTACTTCTATAATCCAAAACGATCCCTGGAGCCTCTTATGGGGTAAGGCATCAAGCAAGTTTTACCCCCCCCCCCAAAAAATAAAAGCCAGGGATGCTCTTGTGTGAGGGATTTATCTCGGGAAAGAGAGAAAGGTACCTAGCATCAGGAGTCCTATTTGGTGCAGCTAAGAATCCGCTGGAGTTCTTTGCCTGGAACCAAAACCTACGGCTTCTAACAAGGCTCAGAAGATTTGGTGTTTTCAAACAGCAGCAAAGCAGAGCCAAGTATGGGCCGTCTTCCTTGCCATGTTTTTAAAAGCAAGCAGATGGTGTCTCCTCCTGCATTCTGGTTCAACTTTGCATTTTCTTTCCCAAAACTGGCAGCACGAAGAGAGAGGAGGAGGCGTCCAAGCAAGAACTAGCATGTAAGGAGATAAAATGAGATCAGGTACCCAACCCTCTTTCCCACCAGCGCGCAACACAAATGCACTTCTTCCCCAAAAACGTGGAAGCCAAACCCGGGTGCAAGGCTTCCTTGTGATTTTTTTCTCTCTGCAAACCTAAGCAAATCCTGGCACCAAGGAAAGTATGAGAGCAGAAACGAAACCCAGTTCTCCGACACACTCTTATATTCAAAGGCTTTTTGGCACGGGGAGTTAAGAAGCCTCGTTGAGGACTGGTAACTTGAAAGGCAGGACTTTCTCTCACCAAAATAGACTTCTTTTTCCTAAAGTGAGGGAAGAACCAACGGTCATTTTATCATCTCCCTTCCTACAGCTTCTTAGGTGTTAATCAATTTGGCAGGTTTAGGGTGGAGGAGGAAAGACAGGCAAATATCCGACATTAGTTTTAAGGCAATTTGGTAAGAAAGAAGAGGAAGGAAGGGAAAGAACAAGGCAAACTTCCAGCAGAAAAAGAAGAAAGGGAAGAAGACAATTGGATGACTGTCTTTCCATGGTTGCAGCTTCTGTCAGACAGAAAAGGCCTTTTAAGGGCAGCCGATGGAGTTCTTCCATTGTACGTACAATTGTTCCAGGATGGCCGCCCCGTTCGGATTCCATCTCGAAACGAAGCCAACAGTTTGACTTCGACTTGAAGAGAAGGGCTGAGCTATCGAGACAGAAATGGGAAAGAAGGACCCCCAGTCTGTGGGATGGAATTTCAAAAAACGTTCCTCTTGTAGAAAGTTTTTAGGGTTTCTTTTTCTTCTTTTTTGGTTTTGGCCTCAAAAAAAAAAATATCTTGGTTTGTGCATCTCACGACAGACGACGGGTGAGCCACGGCTGGAGAAGGATGGGCGATACCTCTCCCCTCCCTCCTCCCAAAAATAAACAAGTAAAAAGAACGATCATTCAGCTTTCCGATGGTTATTGTTCAAGATGGGGTGGCCGTTGGTAAGAGGGCCGTTTTCGTGCCCGTGAGGCTGGCAGAAGCTGCCAGGGGCTTCTCTTCCTCCTCGGAGTTATCCGTCTCGTCCCGGTCGCTGCGCTCATCTTCCACGACCTGCAAGGAGAGCCACGGACGACACGAAAGCAAATTCTGAATATTTATTAGTTAAATCACATGCCCTGTCTTTCCACTAAGGGGGCTTTATGTAAGTGTGACTGCATGCAGGCTCCGGAGTTCAATCGGCTTTTTGCAATAAAAAGTTTTAAGCGCCCCCCAATGCTGTCTAGCTCCCATGACGGTATTCCCCCCGCCCCAAACCTTTGGGACCTGAAATGGTAGCAAAAGTTACTGGAAAAAGAAAATCCTCTCTAGATGCATTTCTGAAGATTCACTTCAAGTAGTCTCAGAAAGGTTCAACGCGTATAACTTATCCAAGGTTTACCGGATCTAGTTGTTTCATTTGACGCATACCTAGCGTTATTTTTGAATAAAAATGCTGGTGAAACATACTGGAAGGGCTCTTCTTTGTGATTTGGGAACCTCCCTCTATCCTTCCCATGTTATTTGCACCTCTGGTACCAAATTTTCTGTTAAAATAATGCCTGGAAACTCATCTACTCTGTTAACTGAGGTATACCTGCAGTATTATCCTGAGCAGCTCAGCCTTCATTTCATCTGTCTGTCTGTCTGTCTGTCTGTCTGTCTGTCTGTCTCGTCCGTCCGTCCGTCCCGTCCGTCCGTCCGTCCATCCATCCATCCATCCATCTCTCCATCTATCTATCTGTCCATCTCTCCGTCCGTCTGTCTGTCTGTCTGTCTATCTATCTATCTCTCCATCTATCTCTCCATCTATCTATCTATCTATCTATCTATCTATCTATCTATCTACCCTACCCTATCCATCCATCCATCCATCCATCCATCCATCCATCCATCCATCCATCCATCCATCTCTCCATCTATCTATCTATCCATCTCTCCGTCCGTCTGTCTGTCTGTCTGTCTATCTATCTATCTCTCCATCTATCTATCTATCTATCTATCTATCTATCTATCTATCTATCTATCTATCTATCTATCTATCCCATCCATCCATCCATCCATCCATCCATCCATCCATCCATCCATCTCTCCCATCTATCTATCCATCCATCTCTCCATCTATCTATCCATCCATCTCTCCGTCTGTCTGTCTGTCTGTCTGTCTGTCTGTCTCTCTCTCTCTCATCTATCTATCTATCTTATAAAATATATAAATAATAAATATATAAAAATTATATATATGTATATATGTGCACACATGTGTGTATATATATATAGATATATGCGCGCGCACACATACACATATACAAAATTTTATTGAAATTCAAAAAGGAACAAGAATAAACAGATGGAACCCAAGAAAAAAACCAAAGAAAAGCACACTTTTGCATCTAAATAATAATATAAGATGTTCACAATAAAATAATAGTGCTCCTTCTTGCACATGTGTCATTACAGTCCAAATATTTCTCACCGAGCCAGAGTTTGTTTTAACTGAGACGGCTTTTCTCAGCTTTTGTTTTAAAGGAAATAAAACCCAGCAAGATTCTGGTCCTCCTGATGGCAAAAGCGCCGATTCCACAGTGCAGATTCTCTGCTTATGTCTCCTTATGGCTTTATATGCCTTTTTTTCTTTTTCTTTCACCTCTCCTGAGATCCCCAAAGTTTCCCATTCTGTCCCTCCGCCCTTCTCCCTCCTGCCAAGAACTTGAACGAAGGAAAGAGAACCTCTTAAAACCAACTTGCCTTTCCAGTTATGAATTTCTGGGCCATGCGGATAATGAGATATGCCCAAAATATGTGCAGGCACTGAAGGATCAGCATCATGAGATTGAAGAAATAGTAGCCAAAGAAAGCCGGGTAGAAATTCAACGGGTAAACCACCGTGCAATGTAAAATCCTAGTCGACAAGCAGGATAAAGCAGGGTTATTTACGTACCAGATTCCAAAATCCACTTTAAAAAAAACAACAACAACCCGTGGTTCTCAACCTTCCAGTATCCCAATCTTTGGGACTCCGACTCCCAGAAGCCACAGCTAGCATGGCCCATGATCAAGGATTATGGGAGTTGGCCTCCAGAACATTTGGAGAGCCAAAGAGGGAGCCATCCCAAAAAAAATCCCAGATTTTCATTCCTGTTCTTCGATTTTGGAGATCCAGACCCGTTTTGTTTATCCCAGAATATTTTCTGGACAGCTCCTGGTACAATCAGAAACTTTTGAATTTAAATCTATACATTTAATTTATAATGAATTAATTAATTTCAGATTTAGAAGTCCTAGAATTGGAGAGGTGGAAGGGACCACAAAGGCCATCCGGTCCAAACCCTTTATTGATAAAGAAAGTTCATTTATAAAATAAAATTTGTAAAAGCATAATAAATTTTAAAAATAACACGATTGAATTATAAATTGTTAAATTATTAATTTTTACCCACATTGCAATTTATTTATTTAGTTAGTTTACAATTAATGTATAACCCGCCTCTCGACCTACCAGTTGTTGGACTGCAACTCCCAGAACTCCAGACTAGCACAGCTATTAGCAAGAATGCTGGGAGCTGCAGTCCAACATCTGGTAACGAATAAAATGCATATATTTACATTGACTCGTTAGCTATTATAGGTTTCTACGTATCCTTCCTTCATTCCTCCTAGAATACAGTGATATTTATAGTTCTCTCTTAACCGTACTTCCAAAAAAAGTTCTTGTTTATCCCTGATATATTTTGTACCAAAGAATGTTTTCTATTCTTGCTATTTCTCAAGTCAGCCTAGGCTTTTGCTTTCCATTTTTACTAAATATAGTTTATTCCCCCCCCAAAAATCTTTATTCCTAATCTGATTTTCCTCATCATACGTACGTACTGTGTCCATTAGTCTATTAATCTTAAATTTTCAGGTTTTGAAGAAAATTATTCAAGGGTGTCCAATCCTTGATCATTTTAATTTTTTTTTTAAAAAAACCCATTCCTTGATCATTTTTATATATTTTTTTTTAAAAAACCCAACACTATCTACAACTGAACTGCAGTTTTTATGTCTCATCTTTAAAATATTTGTGCCAAAACCAAGGGGCACGAGATTCTCACCAGAACGGAAGGATGATCAGCCGGGTGAAGATAAAAACCACCGCGAAGGCAATGAAAATGTTGTTGCAAGTGTTCTTCCAACCGGCGTAATTAAACATCTTTGCGGACTGCACAGACAAAAAGCAAGGAGAGAAGATGGATGGCATGTCCCATCATCCCCAGCCAGCAATGGCTACTGTTGGACCAGCCACTTCCCATGGGGAAAAAAAACTCCATGCAAAAAAACATCCCAGGAACCATGACCCAACCATACATTATAACAATTTATTTTAATACAATATAAATAGAACGGCTGATTATAGCATAAATACAAGGGACTGCAATATAATATTATTTATTTGATTTAAGACAATAGCTTCTACAGGTGGAGTATCCCTTATCCAAAATGCTCCAACATCCAAACCTTCTGAAACGCGGAACCCAAAATCCAAAACTTCTGAAAAGTGGAACCCAAAATCCAAAAACTTTGGTAAAGCGGAACAAAAAATCCAAAAACTTCTGAAAAGCAGGAATTGTGGAGGGTCTCGCGGGACTGTATGCGTAAATTCCCCCATAGAAAAAGATCTGACGAAAGAGCTGAAAGAACAGTACATAATCTCATTATGTAGATGCAAATATTCCAAAATCCAAAAAAGTCTGAAACCTGAAACACTCCTGGCTGCAAGCATTTCGGATAATGGATACTCAACCTGCAATAATATCATAATATACTTTACAGGCAGTTAACTGAAAGGTTTCAGATGGATTTAAAGACATATGGAATTGAAATAAAGGAGAAGGTTGGAGTGATAAAACGACTTTTTGAAAACCCTCCTCATTTATTAGCCCAAATCACTCAGGAAATATTGTTGGAAAAAGACAAATTTGCGGTTGCCCAGAATTTAAAAGGGAACTATTATAAAATGTTTTATAGATGGTATTTGACACCAGATAAATTACAAAAGATTTACAATTCAGGTACTGGGCTTTGTTGGAAATGTTTAAAAGAGTGGGTACCATATATCATATGTGGTGGACGTGTCCAAAGGTCAAGAAATATTGGACTGAGATACGTAACAGGATTTGCAAAATAATGAAGCTACAATTTCCTATGACTCCTGAATTGTATTTGTTAAATAGGACAGATTTAGCAGACGGTATGAATATAAAGAAATATTGGAGAATATTATTATATATGATAACAACTGCACGTATTGAATACGCTAAGGTATGGAAAACACAGCAAATACCTACAATAGAACAATGGTGGGGAACCTTTATTGAAAATAAAAACGCTGACATAGTCTCTCAAAGACTGAAAGGGAAATCAGATGATGAAATTCAGAAAGAATGGCAAATTGTAGGTGATTGCTGGGTGACCTTCGATAGAAGTCTATAATTCATGGTAATATGTGGGAAAATTTCATTGTGATGATTACGGCAGATATCACGAAGCAGGAATATGGTAATGGAAATGCTGTGTACTAACGTGTAAAATGGCTGGAAAATGCAGTACAAGGATATAACAATGTTAAGAGATTTTGGAAATGAAATCTAGATCAGTTTGGAAGATTCAAGAAATAATTCATGTGAAATAGCAATAAGAAATTGTTGTTTTAATTGTGAAACTTCAATAAAATGATATTAAAATAATAATAATATAATAATATACTGTATTTGCTGGCGTATAAGACGCACCCCATTTTCAAACAGTATTTTTTTTGGGGGGGAAATGAGTCTTACATGCCAGCAAATACAGTATTTACTTAATTTAAGCCAATACAATTGCCTAATATAATAGCTTGGACTCCCATTGGAAAGTCCCATTGAATTAACTACGGAACAGTGAGTCAACACATGCACACATCCCATTGATTCAGTGGGTCTACTCTAGCTGGGTATTAATAATAGGATTATTATTATTATTACTAATAGGATGATTATTAATAATATAAACTAATGCAAGATGTCCCATTGGTGGAACCGGATTTTTAAACTGGATTGTGGTTTTGCATCTTCAAGTCCTTTCCAACCCTGCAACCCTACCATGACAACGTTGCGGAGAGATCCGTTCCCTCACCTCCAACAGGTAGTCCGAAGAGTCGTGCAAGGCCATGATGAGCGTCCCGGCCCGGATGTAGTTGGTGACCCAGGAGAAGCTGATCAAGACGATGGTGGCCACGTGGTGGATGACCTGCTCCTTGAAGTCCTATCGAAATGAGGAGGACATTTGGGGGAAGAGGAAGGTTAAGACCAGAAGAAACAGGTGGGAACAGAACTGTGAAGATCTGGGGAAGGTATGGAAAAGTTTAGGGGGGAGAAAAGCACCTTTTTCTGTTTTTTTTTTTTCCAAAGGACCCCTCCACTCCCCAAAAATATGGATTATGGACTATTTTTAGAACAATGTGCAAGACGTAAAAGTCTAGCCGGTCTTGTGTTTGGTGTCGATGTGGGCCCTCAAGTTGGTTCTGACTCATGGCGATCCCAAGGCGAACCTATCATAGGGCTTTCTTGGGCTGAGAGAGTGTGACATGCCCAAGTGGGTTCCCATCGTTGAGCAGGAAATCAAATCCTGCGGAGGCCACTTCTGCATTATGCTGTTATTCCACTTTCAAAATCCTACAGAATTCTGGGATGCCTAGTTTCCTGATGCCAACGCGCTCTCTGGCTGGGAATTCTAAACTGCAAGTCCCAGGACTCAACAGGGTGTTGAAAGTGGAATAATAGCACCGCAACAGCGTAGTGCGGAAACGGAGCGACTCTGCACCATGCTGGCTCTCGGCCACCTATTTGCTGACCCTGAAACATTTCTAAAAAACTACAGAAGCGGAAGGCGTTTGGGGAAGACCACCTACGGATTCCGGTTATTACTATCCATGGTCTCAGTTCTTTTTTATCCGAACGAGCGCTTCAATGTCTGTTTGACCCTATGGGGAATCTTAGCTCTTTTTTTTGCAAAAGTAAAACATTGAGGAAGGCAAGGAATCATTTTTCTAGCAATGCAACGAGAAGCATTTATTTTAAAAAAAGCAAACACTTGGACAGAACAAACTGCATTTTTAAAATAAAATTAAATTTTTTCCAAGCCCTAAACTTCACAGGAGAAACTCACAGGCTGTCAGGCTAAACATTGATTTAGCATTTCCAAAACTCATCCGTCCTCCTGACAAGGCTTAACCTTAGCCAAGGCGGCAGCTTTGCACAAAATTTCACGCATACCTTATTTATAGATACGGATGCAAACTCAGAGATAATGACTACAGCCGTACCTTGCTTACCAAACAAAGCAGCTCTTTTTTTTTTTTTACAAAGTGTTTCCACATCCACCAGCCTTCCTTTCCCTGTCCTCTGTCTAGCTGCATGTTTTTTAGTAGCATCAGCACTGGGACAATGGGGGGAAGAGGGCTGAGGGGGACATAGAATCATAGAAATGTAGAGTTGGAAGAGACTCCAGGGGCCATCCAGTCCAACCCCCTTCTGCTATGCAGGAACACCCTCAAAGACTCCTGACAGATGGCCATCCAGCCTCTGCTTAAAAACCTCCCAAGAAGGAGGAGACTCCATCACACTCCGAGGCAGCAGATTCCACTGCCGGACGGCCCTGACTGTCAGGAAGTTCTTCCTGCGGTTCAGGTGGGATCTCCTTTCCTGCAGCTTGAATCCATTGCTCCTTGTCCCGGTCTCTGGAGCAGCAGAGAACATGCCTGCTCCCTCCTCTACGTGGCATCCCTTCAGATATTTAAGCATGGCCATCATGTCCCCTCTTAATCTTCTCTTCTGCAGACTAAACATACCCAGCTCTATCCTCATAGGGCTTCATGGCTTCCAGGCCTTCCAGAAGCCCCAGATAGAGAGAGCCAGGATCAAGGATTATGGGAGTTGCAATCCAAGCCATATGGAAGGGCCAAAGACTCCAGGCCTGCTATAGAGAGAAAAGGAGAGACCTTTTCTCCATTTCCTTCCCTTCCCCCCCCATTTCTCCTAATACTAAGAACCAGGACCATTCAGTGCTGCTAAAATGTACGTTGTAGTGATTGGGGAATTATGGGACTTGCAATCTTTTTTTTTCTAAGAGGTGGATTTTCCAGTTTAAGAGGTGGATTTTTCCACCCAGCAGCAAAGCCACTTTCAGACTAGGTAATCTCAAGTTAACACACCTGAAATCGATGCATAATTTCAGAGACAAACTTTTTGGGGAGGAAAAAGTTGATTTCCACCTGATTTTAATATTTAACGGCTAAAAGAACTGAACGTTGGCGCTCTCGTCCTCGTCCTTCCTTCTATCCGACAATGTCCGCAGGGAACTATGCAGTAAAACAGTAACCACCTTACACTCTGTAGTCTCCGCAACTTCAAATGAACTGTGTTGTGTTGCTTTGCTGCAAATACACACGGCCGTTTGAGTGAAGTTTGCAGAGTGCAACTTATCCAGTGTGTTAAAAAAGGCCAGATCCACAAATCTGGCCACCAAAATGGACATCCTTAGGAAAGGGAAAGCTGATGGAAAAAAAAAATTATCCCCGGATGCATTTTGAAAGAAGCCCTTAAGTGGTCTCTACAAGGTTCAAAATGTTCTTTTTTGCTCTGGCAAGGCTTACCTCGCCTTGGCGTTTCCTTTCAAATATGCACGCATAGCATCGGTTTTGAATGCAATGTTTGCTGAAACGTGCTGAATTTTTCCCTTTTTTGGGATGTAAAACCCCATCCGTGCTCTTTCTTTATTATTTCTGGCCGTTCCACACTAGCCTGTTGCAGTGCTATTATTCCACTTTCAACATCCTACAGGATCCTGGCGTTTGCAGTTTGGAGAGGGGCCTGCAAACCCCAGGATTCCATAGGATGTCGAAAGTGGAATAACAGCACTATAACAGGCTAGTGCGGACATGGCCTGGGACATCTCATAGAATCACAGAATCATAGAAATGTAGAGTTGGAGGAGACCCCAGGGGCCATCCAGTCCAACCCCCTGCCATGCAGGAAGACCCTCAAGGCAAAACACCCCTGTCCTTTCTTCACCAGGACAACTTCATACCTTGGAAATATGCACTTTTAAGGTTTCGATCGAGTTTTGCTTGTTGCTATTGACCGTGCACAACATTCAAAGAACTGATTTGGATAAAACGTCGGCTCAGGGCATGTTATCCAAATCAATTCCCTTTATATGGGAGGGCACACTTTGGAGAAGAACGATTAATAACTGTCACATGGTTAAGCACCCAAGAACAAATAAAGTAATTAGCTAAAATTAATATCCGGAGGACTTGGCATGCTGGAAAACAAAATTTATGTACTCCCCAAGAGAAGGAGATGCACTCCAGCGGGGAAAAAGACAGACCCGTATCCGGGAAATTTCAAACAAGGGTCTGATTAAAAAGAAAAAATTCTGAATATAATATAAAAAGGACAGCATGAGAGAGTCTGCCTCTCCAGAGCTGCCTTCATACAAAACCTATTTTTCTGTGTTTTTAAGAACATTTCTAAATGTTCATTTTTTTCTGAATGCAAAATTGTGGATTTTGTCTCGCCCACCGTGGAAAGAACCCAGCTCCAAACTACAGTTTGCAAAGCTGGCCTGTCTGCTCTGAGCGAAACCCCGGTTTCCAGTTCAGATGCTACAGGAAATCATGGTTTGTACAATAACAAGCAAAAATAACAACAGAAGAGTCTGGTCTCCTCCCATCCTCACCAAAGGAACACATCGCCAGGTGGGAAATCGCCTTCCAATGCCAAAAGTGGCAACTTTAGATAAGGTTTTGGGGGCATTTTCCACGACTTCCTGACCTGCTTTAGGCCACACAACACCCATTTCTTATTTTTGCAAAACTCAGTCCCTGTTGTATTTTTAAAAAAACTGCTCCGGGTTTTAGTGCCAACTTTAAAGGAGCTCTCCAAGGTGCTGAAACCTACCCCCCCCCGCAAAAAAAAAAACCCCAATTCAGTAAGCAGCTTATCTCATGGGAGAAAAGGCAAGGTGGAAACAGGGGAAAAAAACCTAACCCTCCGATGTGTTTGGAAACCAAACCTGTTTGCTCACCTTGCGCTTCACATCGGAGGCGATGCTGAACAAGAGAGACCAGTAAAAGGAGAGCTCAATCATGTAATACCAGTACTGGGACGGCAGCAAAGTCTGGAGGAAGAAAGCAAACAATATTAGCCATAACTGCCGCAGCAATGACAACGGGGCATCATTAAAATCCGTCTGATGCAACTTTCAGAAACGACGCTTGCGTTAGAGAAACATGGGATTGCATTCCAAAAAAGCATCATAGGGAAATATGTGGCTATGTTCCCTAAAGATGATGGGAAAAAATGTGATTATGCTTCCTAAAGATGCTGGGGGAAAATGAGATTCCACTCCATAGGCACCGTGAGTTTATATGTGTGTCTGTATCTCTTATATGGGGTTAGTTTAACCTCTGGTTTGCTAGTCAAACTGAATTCCTGGGTGGCAAAATGAGGCATGTCTAAAAATAGGATGGAGAAACTGTTTTTTAAATATTTGTTTTGCATTAAAATTAAAACTGCCTCCCACCAATTGTCCGGCTGTTCTTTTAATAGTTCATTAATTGTTAATTGTTATGTGTTTTTAAGAGGTTGGTTTTAGCTGGGTTGGTGGGTGGGGGGAGGATTGGGTATGTTTTTAATGTCTTTTAATGTATTTTAATGTATAATGTATTTCATGCTGTTCACCGCCTCGATCCATATGGAGAGGCGGAGATACAAATAAATAATAAATAAATAATAATAAAAAAAAAATCACAGTGGGGCAAATGTGATTATATTCCCTACGAACAATTTTATTATCATCATCATCATCACAGTGGGGCAAATGTGATTATATTCCCTATGAACAATTTTATTATCATCATCATCATCATCATCATCATCATCATCATCATCATCATCACAGTGGGGCAAATGTGATTATATTCCCTACGAACAATATTATTATCATCATCATCATCATCATCGTCGTCGTCGTCATCATCACAGTGGGGCAAATGTGATTATATTCCCTACGAACAATATTATTATTATTATCATCATCATCACAGTGGGGCAAATGTGATTATATTCCCTACGAACAATATTATTATTATTATCATCATCATCACAGTGGGGCAAATGTGATTATATTCCCTACGAACAATATTATTATCATTATCATCATCATCATCATCATCATCATCATCATCATCATCATCGTCATCATCACAGTGGGGCAAATGTGATTATATTCCCTACGAACAATATTATTATCATTATCATCATCATCATCATCGTCATCGTCATCATCACAGTGGGGCAAATGTGATTATATTCCCCACGAACATTGGGGCTGATGGCATTACATTTGGCAAGTACCACGAGAAAAGTCGGATTGTGGGAAACCGTTATTCTATATATTCTACATATTCCATAGCATGCTAATAGCTCAAAATTGGAAACAAAAAACTCTCCCCTCTTTAAATGACTGGGAACTGAAATTATTCGATATGATGCCAATGGAGAGAATTACAAACACACTGAACCGAGTAAATGTCGAAAAATCCATCAAAGAATGGGAAAGAGTAATAATATATTTCAGAACTCAATGGCCAGATATTAAGATGGTTGATATTTTTTTTTTTAAAAAAAAGAACAATTGAGGATGCATTAATGCAGGGAATAGTAAAGTAATTTGTGATGACAGGCAATTGTATTACTATTCAGGTACGTCTCATTCGGGGGAAGCCAGGATGGACGGAAAAGGAATGAATGTATGAATAATGTAGAAAAATGTATATATATAAAAAAGACAACTATAAGAGAAGCGGTTTTTTAAGAGCTAAAATTATGTATATGAATTAAACTTTATATTTTTTGTCTTAATATAGATTTTAATTTTAAAAAATTAATTAAATAGAAAAGAAAAGTGGGATTCCAGAAGCACAGTGGGGCAATTGCACAGTGGGGCAATTGTGTTCCCGAAGCACAGTGGGGCCATTGCGATTCTGTCCTAAACGCGATCGCGTTCCGTAAGGATGATTGGGAAAATGGGATTATATTCCAGAAGGACGATGGGGCAGATGCGACCGTGTCGCACGACGCCGACGGGGTAAACGCGATTACGTTCTGCACGCACCGGGGGCAAAGTGGCATTGCCTTCCACAATCGCAGCCAACGTTGCACGAGAAGGATTCCGCTTTGGATGCACAATGAAAATACAGGTACGCTCCACAACCCCCATAGGGGGAAAAAAAGATTATTATGCTCTCTAATCAAAATGGGGAAAATGCAACCGCAGAAGCCGCTCCAGCTGCAAGGGCAGAGCAAAGCAGGAGCAAAGGGGGACGGTGAATTAAGATGGTTATTTGCAAAAGGCAAACCGGCAGAATTCTGGTTTAAATATAGCAATAGCATTTATTTCTATACCGCTTATCATCTGAGTTTTATCTAAGCGGTTTACAATGTGTTTTAGCTAATTGCCCCCAACAAGCTGGGTACTCATTTCACCGACCTGCGGAAGGATGGAAGGCTGAGTCAACCTTGGAGCCCGGCAGGATCGAACTCACAACCTTGTGACTTGCAGTACCGGCATTTAACCACTGCGCCACCAGGGCTCCTTAAACCTTTCTGTGCACTGGAAAACCCCACAACAGGTTGGCCTATAGCAACATGTAGTAGCCTTTCTTTTTTTATTTATTATTATTATTATTATTATTATTATTATTATTATTATTATTATTTATTTATTTATTTGTATCCCACCTCTCCATATGGATCGAGGCAGCGAACAACTTACAAATAGCATGTGTTTCGAAACATTTCTATACATGCCCCCAACAAGCTGGGTACTCATTTTACCGACCTGCGGAAAGATGGAAGGCTGAGTCAGCCTTGGAGCCCGGCGGGATTGAACTCACAACCTTGTGGCTGCAATACCGGCATTTAACCACTGCGCCACCAGGGCTCCTTCAACCTTTCTGTGCGCTGGAAAACCCCACAACAGGTTGGCCTTGGGGTCACAAGTCGGAATGACGGGAAGGTGCACACCAGCAACGACAAAGTCAACCTATCAGGGGTTTTTTTTCATCCTCCTCTGAGGCTGAGACAGTGGCACTTGGCCAAGGTCACCCGGTGGGGATGCACACCTTGACAGCTGGATTGTTTGGGCATCCGTAGTTGTTGCTTTGCGTTGGAGTCACTTCCGACTTGTGGCGACCCCAGGGCAAGGCGAGCGCAGGGTTTTCCGGGGCTGAGAGTGTGTGACCCAGTGGGTTTCCATGGCCAAGCAGGGAACCGAATCCCGGTCTCCGGGGTCACAGTCCAACGCTCGACCCACGCCGGCTCCTTATTCCTTTGCAAACCCAAGGAAAAGAAGCAACCGGGAAAATCGGGCGTTTTGGGGCCAAAGCCCCAAGTAGGAAGCGACATGTGGGGTTGGGGGGGGCCACGGACACCCCCTTTGCAGGGGCCAATTTAGGTTAAAAATGTACTCACCTGGTAAGGATAGCCTTCCCAAACTGTCTCCAGATCGTAAAACCAGGGTTTCTGCAAGGTTAGGACAGAGAAATGGAGCAAATGAACAAAGGAGACGGGAAGCAGACGTTTTTTCCAAAAGTTCGTTCTAATTTTTCAAAAACTAACGAGGGGAAAATACTGAAATTAGGAAGGGGGTGGAAGGAAGACGGTACTTACGTCGACTAGAACAACCATGCCAGCAATGAAAGCAATAAGGTAAAAGGTGAATCTCCAACTGGAAAAGGAAGCACAAAGCATGGGTTTTTCTTTTCCTGAGCAGACGGAAAACACATCAAGCATGCCAAGACTTCCCCTGGGCATGTGCAGAATGCCCCCTGTTCCTATGTGAGAAGCAGCAACCCGGTCCACACAAGCGTGCCTCGTCCACTCTCTTACTTTTATTTACTCCGGTTGGATCGCTGTATCGACGGGGTGTTCGTAAATTTAAGCATAAACCACTTTGCAGGCATCCCAAGTGCCGGAGGCTGCAGCAAAATGTTGCCGTGTGGAGCATCCAGCTGCCCAGTCTGTCGTGCCCTTTGGCATGATGCTCCACTCCCGCAACATCCCATAATTTTCCTTACAAGCATTTGTATTTCTAGGGCCTGTGAGCTGCGCACCCCATATTCCGGACGGTTGCTCTTAAAGTTTGCTGCTAGCTATCCTGGCTTGCGTTTGCTATTAATAGATCATTTCAAAATGAACTAAGATCAGGATTAATATATCGCTCTCAACGACTTCAGTGCCACTTCCAGCAGGAAGAATGCTTTTCCATTTAAAAGTAGTGTTTCCCTGAGATGCTAGCTTTCCAGATTCCCTGCATCTGGAAAGGTAGCATCTCAGGGAAACACTACTTTTCTACTGGCAATGTCTCTTCTGCAGATATGGAGACTTCTTCAAACATGGGAGCCCCCTCCCACCACCGCTGCATTGAAAAGTGGTACAGCACTGACCCAAGTTACCTGCCTCAACTCAGAAGTGGTACAGTGCCCCCTAATTACAGCCCTAATTGAGGATGCCAATCTCAACGGCATCCTGAAGTGGTATCGCCCCACCCTCAGAAGTGGTATACCTTCACCTACATCCACAGCATTCATGAGTCCTATGGCTCTAACACAACTTTCCACCTACACGGAGATATGGTATAGCTCTAATCCAGGAATACTAGTCTTAAGAAGTGGTATAGCCCTAACCCAGCGTTCCTTCCTCCGCTTCACAAAGAAACGGTGCAGTCCTGACTCTGTCTACGCCCGGAAGTTGTACAGTCTTTTCATCTGCCTTCAGAAATGGCATAGCTTGGCACAGTCTGTCCACACTGACAAGTGGTATAGCCCTAACACTCAGAAGTGGTATAGCCCTAGCCCAGCGTTCCTTCCTCCGCTTCACAAAGAAACGGCGCAGTCCCGACTCTGTCTACACTTGGAAGTTGTACAGTCTTTTCATCTGCCTTCAGAAATGGCATAGCTTGGCACAGTCTGTCCGCACTGACAAGTGGTACAGCCCTAACACTCAGAAGTGGTATAGCCCTAATTTGCCCATCCCGGGAAGAACTAAGCCTACATCCCACTAACTTGGACACTCTGCCTCCACCCATAAAAATAATCCCCGGGCTAAACAGTGGGCCAAGATGGGAGGCACTGGCTTTTGGGGAGGCAGTTGCTGACCCCTCTCCGGCCCGTTATTCGCCCACAATGCAATGGGACACCACGCAGCGAGGGCCCCGTCTTGCCTACCTGGATTCCCGGAATTTCTTGAGCAAACTGGGCCGATCTTGGTTGCGCCGGCGCCGGAACCAACGTTCCACTTGCCGGGTGGTGCAGCCGCTTTTCTTCGAAAGAGCTTCAATGTCCGCCTGGAAGAGGGGGGACAGAAGAGAACCAAGGACCCACTTGAAGGAGACAGAAATTTGGGCACCACCCCATGCAAAGGCCATCACTGTCCCGTTGCGCCAGATTAGGTCGGGCCACTTGGAGTCAGGTTGATTAAAGTTCGGACTAAAACCTGGAGCGGACCGCTACGGCCCTCCTTTCCCACCCCCTCCCGGGTCCCCGAGAAAGCCCCTTCTGCCATCTCGACCTCATTCTGTTTAGCCACACACATTTCATTTGCAAAATACTGGAGAATATGCACGCTTTGCAGGCCGCCGGTTCTTTTTTGCCAAGTTACCTGTTTGGGATGTTTGCAGGAAGAAGTGTAAAATTTTTCTAGTACCGGATTCGGAGTTGCTTTTAACCGGACTTTCTCCTTGACGTTCAAAAGACCGGCTAGCGGGGTGGCCACGTACCTGGAGGACCAAACGGGAGCCGGAAGGGAAAGAAAACAGAAACACGCCAGAGAGGGTCATATTCCGATTTCTAGAGAAATTTCCCGCAGACGAGACCTTGAAATAACTAGATCATAAACCTGAAATAACTAGATCATAAACTTGACCTCGGTTTCTCAGTCCAGAAGCGGTTCTTTTTTTTTTTAATTATAATTTTTATTGAATTTTCCATAACAACTCTAATACATCTCATAGAATCATAGAATCATAGAAATGTAGAGTTGGAAGAGACCCCAGGGGCCATCCAGTCCAACCCCTGCCATGCAGGAACACCCTCAAAGCCCTCCCTTGGACAGATGGCCATCCAGCCTCTGCTTCAAAACCTCCAAGGAAGGAGACTCCACCACACGCCATGGAGGCAGCAGATTCCACGGCCGGACAGCCCTGACCGTCAGGAAGTTCTTCCTGAGGTTCAGGTGGAATCACCTTTCCTGCAGCTTGAATCCATTGCTCCTTGTCCTGGTCTCTGGAGCAGCAGAAAACAAGCCCTCTCCTTCCTCTACATGGCATCCCTTCAAATGTTTAAACATGGCTATCATGTCCCCTCTCAACCTTCTCTTCTGCAGACTAAACATACCCAGCTCCCTAAGTCTATCCTCCTGGGCATGGCTTCCAGGCCTCTCACCATTTTGGTTGCCCTCCTCTGGACTTGCTCCAGCTTGTCAATATCCTTCTTGAATTGGGGTGCCCAGAACTGGACACAGGATTCAAGATGGGGTCTAACCAAAGCAGAGTAGAGTGGTACCAGTACCTCCCTCGATCTAGACACCAGACTCCTATTGATGCAGCCGAGAATTGCATTGGCTTTCTTGGCTGCCGCATCACACTGCTGGCTCATGTTCAGCTTGTGATCTATGAAGACTCCTAGATCCCTTTCACACGTACTGCTATCCAGCCACGTGTCCCCCATCCTATATTTCTGTATTCCATTTTTTCTACCTAAGTGTAGGACCTTACACTTCTCTACACATTAATCTCTTTATTTCCCAAACAGACATAACATAACAATACAATCAATACACTAACACCACCCGTCCACGTTAAAAATAAAAACATTTGACTTCCTTCTGATCTTTTATATTTTTTACCGACCTTATGACTTATACCCTCTCTTTTATTTCCTTAGCACTCTAATCCGATCCGTACATCTAATCATTATTCTGCTCTCATTTACCAACTTATTTATTTTGTAAATTTTATATATTTCTAATTGTCGCTTCGGGACGAAACATAAAAATTAATTCTTTAAATGCATATTGTTCTATATACCCTGAAATACGGTGTTGGAATCAAATTAAATGCATATTGTTCTATATACCCTGAAATACGGTGTTGGAATCAAATTAAATGCATATTGTTCTATATACCCTGAAATATGGTGTTGGAATCAAATTAAATGCATATTGTTCTATATACCCTTGAAATATGCTGCTGGAATCAAATTAAATGCATATTGTTCTATATACCCTGAAATAGGGTGTTGGAATCAAATTAAATGCATATTGTTCTATATACCCTTGAAATATGGTGCTGGAATCAAATTAAATGCATATTGTTCTATATACCCTGAAACATGGTGTTGGAATCAAATTAAATGCATATTGTTCTATATACCCTGAAATATGGTGTTGGAATCAAATTAAATGCATATTGTTCTATATACCCTGAAATATGGTGTTGGAATCAAACACCCTTGATTATCTCTTCCTTCTATATCTCAATCGTTTACCAACTTCCCATTATTATCCCTATATTGTCTATATGTATTGTGTATTTACTATTTTTTACTCTCTTATTGCTAGACTAGCTGTTTGTCCCCCTATATCCTCTTTATAGGATTCCATGTTGAACGAAACTCGTTAAACGGTTCTTAATGTTCAGAGCTGGAAAAAGTGCAGATAAACGGGTGCACAAGAGTGCTCTGGAGCATGGAAAGAGTGTCACTTCCTCCAAAGGGATCTCCGCTCCAGGAACAACCACAGCAAGCGCTGTTGTCGTTGTGCACCTTCACTACAGCAGACCCCTCTTTATGGTAACCCCATCATAGGGGTTTTTTCTCGGCAAGATTTGGATTCGTTCTTATTGCCATTCCCCGAGGCTGAGAGAGTGTGACTCCCTGCCATGGTTTTCCAGGGCAGGGTGAGGATTCGAACCCTGGTCTCCTACAGTCCTCCCAGTCTGATACCCAAATTACTGCACCGTGTTAGATCTTATCAACTCTCGGATTCGAAATGGCGCCATAACAACCCAAACTGGAATCCCATTGCAAGTAAAACTTTATATTTTTTAGCCCAAGGAGTACCACCACAATCTCCTTAAAATCTGGAATTCTTTAGAATGCCACAAAATTAATGTTTTAAGCAGAGAAGGAGAGAAATCAATGATCCCCCAATAATAATTTTTATTATTGATAGCATAACATCCAGCCTAACAGTCGACGCCCCCCCCCCGAAATGCATTAATATCAAGTCAGCCACGAGGTGGCAATAAAAAGCCTTTCTTTTCAACTAGAGGCCCATTCAGACTATGCAAATATACCACTATGGTTCCACTTTAACTGCCATGTTTCCTCCCTACGGAGTCCTGGGATTTATAGTTTGGAGAGGTGCCAGAGCTGAGAATTCAAAATGCTCCTCTCTAAAGGGCTGAATTCCAGGATGCCATACAATGCAGCTACAGTGGTTAAAGTGGAATGATAGTGCTATAAAAGTGTAGTGTGAAAGGTCCCTTGGGCCCTTTCCGCACTAGCCTGTTATAGCGCGATGATTCCACTTTCAGCCTCCTCTGGAATCCTGGGGTTTGCAGTTTCGGGAGGGGCCGGCCGGATGTCAGGCTAGTGCGGAAATGGCCAGCAATATGCTTTCGGCGACGTCTTGGCAGGCAGGCATTCAACCGGTCAGCCCCTCCCGAAACTGCAAACCCCAGGATTCCAGAGGTTGAAAGTGGAATCATCGCACTATAACAGGCTAGTGCGGAAATGGCCTTGGTCAGGCACTAACTTAGGCGGCTGGAACAGATGACCTCAAGTATCCCACACAGCTCTACAATGCTGCAATCCTACCATCTCTTTTCTCCTTGTGTCATTAATCGCAGTCCAATTCTATTTTCAGATCCCCTTTTTGCATGTTTCAACTGGTATCCGCGTTTGAACCGTGAGCTGCTTTTGAGTCCCCATTTGGGGAGGAAAAAGTGGAATAAAAATAAATCTTGCAACCCTCCCACTTGCATTCATTCATTTTTTAAAGGGATGTTTTCACAAACATCTCCACCTGGATGTCCCCACCTGAGATGCCATTTTGGGGCTGAAAGTTTGGATCTAAGTTGAACAAACCAGGAGAAATAATGAGCTTGTCCTGCATACCATAAAATATACTCCCTTTCTCTCTTTTACACACATGCACACACCAACACACACACACAGAGCGTTGCCACAAAGCCATCTCTGTCCCCTCCTCTCTTGGTGACAAGGAGACTTTGCAACGGCCACAGATAATTGCTTTTAAATACTTTTGGCCTTGCCGTCCCAGGACCCGTCCGGGGACGCCGCTGACATAATGTGGGTTGCCGGCCCGGGTGGTGAGCGACACAATGCCCCAATTGTGCCAACGGACTCCAGCCGGGCCGTCCTCCGTCGACAGTCCCCCCCCGACTCCCTCGCCGCTTGACCGTTTTCTCCGTACTTGGCACGCCATCTGATCTCGGGCGGCAAAACGCCGGCCTTCGCCTTTCCTCTCGAAGAATTTGCAGGCGCCCACGGAAAGCGGGTTGAAGCGGGCACGTCAAAGACGTGCCGAGATAGAATCCTAGAAATGTAGAGTTGGAAGAGACCCCAGGGGCCATCCAGTCCAACCCCCTGCCATGCAGGAACACCCTCAAAGCACTCCCTTTGACAGATGGCCATCCAGCCTCCGCTTAAAAACCTCCAAGGAAGGAGACTCCACTACACTCCGAGGCAGCAGATTCCACTGCCGGACAGTCCTGACCAACGGGAGGTAAAATCTCCTTTCCTGCAGCTTGAATCCATTGCTCCTCGTCCTGGTCTCTGGAGCATCAGAGAACAAGCCCCCTCCTTCCTCTACGAGATGCCAAAGGTGGCGACGCGGCAAGCGTGGCGGTGTTTTTTAGAAGACAGAAAAGTCAACAAACGGCACATAAAATGCAGTCGGCCCTCTGCATTTGTGGGTTGCACTTTCACAGATTTGATCATTTGTGAATTTCTTCAGTCTCCGCCCTCTCCGATTCCCTGGGCACTTCTTTTCTGGGGGAACTTTTCCTCTTGGCAGCCCTTTAAAACCCACCTCTGGCCCTCCTCTTCCTTCCCCCAGCAGCTTCCTGGCCAGCTAGGGACAGATTGGAGCCCCATTTCTCAGCCCCAAAACCCCTCTCCCAATCCCCCCACACACCCAAAGAAGGAGATGGGCAAGAAAAAGGAAATATAGGACCCCCGTGCCAACCTACCCCCTTTCCCCCCTTTCCCTAACCTGGTTGGGATCCTGGGTGCCCATTCTCCCCAGCATGTCCTGGCCCCCTTCCCACAGACACTTTTTGATATTTGCAATTTTTCCACTTCTGCAAGGTTTCTGCGCCTCCAACCCTAGCAAACGTGGAGGACCGACGATACGGGCATATCTCAGTTTACAAAATCTCTGAGAAAGACGCTCCTTTTTACAAGGACATTTCAAGCCACAGTGTCTCCATTTTTGTACTCGTCTTCTGTCCAGCTGGAGTTTTTTGAGCAGCATCAGCACTGTGGAGGAGGGCTCAAGAAACACGGAGATTTCGTGTCAGGTTGCAACAGTGCGTCTACACTGAGCAATGCAATAAAGCTGGAGCGGGAAACGGACAGGATTTTACTGTAGCTGATGCCAACGTAACCGTGTGTCTACGCCAGGTAAGCTAAATGGCAACCGCCCCCAGAATCCCTTACCAAGCAAGCAGAAACGGCAAAACAGAGAGAAATGTGGAGAGGAGATACACCTGCCTCACCAGCTACCTGCAACATGTTAAAAAAACCCAAAAAGCATAAATCTATATGTTGGGTCACCAAATGGAAATCGTAAGAAGACTGGAAAAAAATAACAATGTGAAAGGAAAAAAATAATAATCATAGAATCATAGAATAATCCCCGAATACTCTTTGGAATAAGCCTTCCAGTGATCTCTAGAAAGTTCAAAATGTTTTTCTTGATCCCTGCAATGCTTAACTGGCCCGGTGGTTTCCTTTCACCGGTGCATTTCTGTTCATTTTTGGACAGAACGTTTTCTGGGGATGGAATCTGGAGACGGATGGGATTTTAGTGTAGCTGCTCCCCCTGTAGCCACGTGTGCCCGTCTACAACTGGCAAGGTGCAAAAGCAGCTGCCCCCAAGAATCCCCTCTAGAGTTGCAGGACCAACTACCACCAGTGACTCTGGGCAAGTCACACACTCTCAGCCTCAAAGGAAGGCAATTCCCTCTGCACAAATCTTGCCAAGAAAACCCGGTGACACGTCCGCCTTAAGTTGAAAGGCACACAAGAACAACAAAGTTTTGGACTACAAGCTTCTTGAAATATTGAACTGCGCTCCATTTTTGTGGTGCGGAACCCTAACAGATATTTTTTCCACACTATTTCCATCTCTGGCACCAAATTTTCTGTTAACTCATTTTCAAGAACACACTGACTTGGTTAACTGAACCGTACTTGTATGACCCATGGTACACAAATGGGTGTGCAGAAATTTTAGCCCCCTGGCATTTCGGACTTCAGTTCCCAGAATCATAGAATCATAGAAATGTAGAGTTGGAAGAGACCCCAGGGGCCATCCAGTCCAACCCCCAGCCATGCAAGAACACCCTCAAAGCACTCCCGACAGATGGCCATCCAGCCTCCGCTTAAAAACTTCCAAGGAATGAGCCTCCACCACACTCCGAGGCAGTCGATTCCACTGCCGGACAGCCCTGACTGTCAGGAAGTTCTTCCTGAGGTTCAGGTGGAATCTCCTTTCCTGCAGCTCGAATCCATTGCTCCTTGTCCTGGTCTCTGGAGCAGCAGAGAACAAGCCTGCTCCCTCCTCGACATGACATCCCTTCTATTATTTAAACATGGCTAACATGTCCCCTCTTAATCTTCTCTTCTGCAGACTAAACATACCCAGCTCTCTAAGTCTATCCTCATAGGGCTTCATGGCTTCCAGGCCTTCCAGAAGCCCCAGATAGAGAGAGCCAGGATCAAGGATTATGGGAGTTGCAATCCAAGCCATATGGAAGGCCCAAAGACTCCCAGGCCCGCTATAGAGAGAAAAGGAGAGACCTTTTCTCCATTTCCTTCCCTTTTTCCCCCATTTCTCCTAATACTAAGAACCAGGATCATTCAGTGCTGCTAAAATGTACGTTGTAGTGATTGGGGAATTATGGGACTTGCAATCTTTTTTTTTCTAAGAGGTGGATTTTCCAGTTTAAGAGGTGGATTTTTCCACCCAGCAGCCAGCCACTTTCAGACTAGGTAATCTCAACTCAACACACCTGAAATCGGTGCATAATTTCAGAGACAAACTTTCTGGGGAGGAAAAAGTTGATTTCCACCTGATTTTAATATTTAACGGCTAAAAGAACTGAACGTTGGCGCTCTCGTCCTCGTCCTTCCTTCTATCCGACGTGGGGAGGGAAAGCGAGCTTTGGGTGAATTATTTACACCTTCCTGCCGTCGCCAAACTGATCCTGTTAAAATTTTGCAAATTCCTTGCACTTCATCAGCCAGAACATAAATAGTTTTCTCCCCTCTCAGCTTGGAAGAGATTTCCCCCAAATCTCACTTCCTGCTTCACTCCTATAGATAATTCTTCCATAAAACAAATTCTGTTAACATTTTATACAGGTATGTCTCGGTTCATGAAACCAATCCCTTCCTGGGCACGACCTCTTTAGCGGCTCAACTGGAATAATATTATATTATCTGTGCAATCAGTCCATTCATGTCTGCCATAGAGGCTGCATTCTACGTAAATGCAAATTATTCCATATACACTCCTCTATGCATTAGATGATATTTCATCTATGCCAGAGATCCATTTATATGCAGTAAATGCTCCATATATATGGTAAACATGCACTTCTGTATGCAACCAATGCCTTATTAGATATGTAATACATGCTCACGCATTTCTTGATGCAAGGCACGTGGCTGGCTCCGCATGGAGCGTGGCCATAGACAACCTCTCTATGTAATATATGCTATATTACACGAGGAATCCATGCAACAGTATCAAGCATTTGCACACTTGGAAATGCCTTTATCAGTACAAAACATGACGGGGAAGGCGGCTCCGCCAGGAGGCTGAGCCCCAGCAAGTGAGCCAAATGGCAACTCTGAGAAAAAAAAAAGGGAGCAAAACAGGCCAAACCGCACTGCACACACTGTTCGGACTCCAACCCGAGTGCAGACAGACTGACCTTAAAGGAAATGTCTTGGTGAGACCTGCAGTCCAAATAGGTTGTATTTGAAATTCTACACTTACAAGACAGACGCCCAGGACACAATTCTTTTAAAGCAAATTTTGGACAACAGGGCATCTCAGCAGTTCTCTTATTTACCCAGAAATGCTCAAATTCCCCTGTGAAACCAGAGGCCATTTCTGCACTAGACTTGTTATAGTGTTATTATTCCACTTTCAACCTCCTATGGAATCCTGGGGACCCTCCCTAAACTGCAAACCCCAGGATTCCATAGGAGGTTGAAAGTGGAATAATAGCACTATAACAATCCAGTGCGGAAACAGCCAAAATAAAAATATTTCCAAACAAGACACCACGGTCCCCTGCAAAGCATCAGCGAGTGCGATCCATCCACTCCAGGCCATAGTGTGAACTTTAAAGCACACTGCCCAAGCTCCTTTTGGTGATAGGGTTCACCAAATCTTGGAGAGAGCCTTTCGAAGTTCAGACTAAAACCCAGAGCGGACCCATGGTCTCACTGACACAGAAGCCACCCGCATCCACTGTTGCTCCAGAAGGCAGGACTAGAATGCTGCTCTGGATGCAATGGGAGTTTTGGGGAAGAAACAGAATAACTCATTCTTAATTTATTTGCTAATATTCTACCAATTTGCTCACTACATTCATATCCCCACCTTTCTGCTCCACTGAGCTTAAGGCACAAACCTCTTGTTCCCCTGCTTTTGATCCCCGCAACACTCCTGCAAAGCAGGGCAGGTTGGAAGAGGCCATACAACCCGCTCAAGGTCATCCCAGTGAATTTCACCAACTCCATGAGGACTAGGAACTTGGCTCCCCCATTTGGCAACCCCCTTCCCCACTCCGGGCTGGAGGGATACTCACATTTCAAAGACGTGCCTGACCATCAGGAAGACAAAGGCTAAAGGGATGGTGAAGTAGAGGTCTGAGGCCTTGGCGTAGACCTGTCCATCGCGGTCTTCAAGGTCGCTCCACGTGAAGTTGGCCGGGAACCAGAGCCGCTCCCACCAGAAATAATTGTATAAGGTCTGGAACATCCTGCAAGAGAGAAGGGGAACGGAGGCACAACTCAGTTAACCAGGCTTCAGATAACGAAGCTCATTTTTACAAAGGCTTTTTACCCCTCGGCAGCCTCTTCCCTCGTCCTCTGTCCGGCTGGATGTTTTTTAGCAGCATGGACATTGCGAGGAAGGTGAGAGAAGCAAAGCCTGAGCTCAGCAGCCGGTCGAAGCAGTGTGCGCCTGCGGCAAAGACTGCAATAAATCTTGAACTGGGAAGGAACGGGATTCTGCTTTAATATTTCTGCAGCCCTCTTTGCCTGCCTGCACCAGGCAAGGTAAACAGCAGCTGCCTCCAGAAATTCTTACTGACCGTGCGCGTAAAAGCAAAGCAAAGAGAAAAGGGGAGAACACACATGCCACCCTCACCACCTACCCCAGGATTCTTTTTTAAAAAAAGCATAAATCTGTTCGTCAAACTGGACAAAAAAGTGGGGGGCTGCTGCAAATCATCTGTCTATGCTTTTTGGAAGAAGTTCGAATGTCCAAACAGAACGAACGGACGAGAAAGAGCTTCCAGCTCCCACTAAGACACAGGCCAGTGCGTTCTGGAAGTGCGTTTAGGACATGGTCCTCTGCCAGATCCATCATTTAAAATGATTTCGGCAGGGAAGGAAGACAGAAGACAGGGGCAGAAAAGGAAAAGGGGGGATCCACCGATCTCTTTTGGTGCATTTCTGCCGGGGCGTCAGAGCCAGCCAGCTCCTGCCAAGAAGGGAATCAATTTCCTCGCTAGGCTGTTATAGTGCTATGATTCCACTTTCCACATCCTATGGAATCCTGGGGTTTGCAGTTTGGAGAGGGGCCCCAAAGGCCAAAGGTGCTATGCAGTTTGGAGAGGGGCCCCAAAGGCCAAAGTGCTATGATTCCACTTTCCACATCCTATGGAATCCTGGGGTTTGCAGTTTGGAGAGGGGCCCCAAAGGCCAAAGTGCTATGATTCCACTTTCCACATCCTATGGAATCCTGGGGTTTGCAGTTTGGAGAGGGGCCCCAAAGGCCAAAGTGCTATGATTCCACTTTCCACATCCTATGGAATCCTGGGGTTTGCAGTTTGGAGAGGGGCCCCAAAGGCCAAAGTGCTATGATTCCACTTTCCACATCCTATGGAATCCTGGGGTTTGCAGTTTGGAGAGGGGCCCCAAAGGCCAAAGGCCTTTGGGGCCCCTCTCCAAACTGCAAACCCCAGGATTCCATAGGATGTGGAAAGTGGAATCATAGCACTATAACAGCCTAGTGTGCAAATGGCCATTGTCTCAAGAGATGGGTGCATGCCAGTAGTCCCCTAACTTTTTATCTCCGCGACCCACACCACGTCCCCCACATTCTCTCCAATGCTTCTCTCCCTCTCTCTCTCACAGCCCCCGAGTGCCTCATGTGCCAATCTCCTTGCACGTCCTTTGCACATTCGCCGTACTTGCCGGCTGACTCTTCCTGCACACCCACCCTCCCTTGAGCAACTCTCACACCGCATCTCGGGTCCCACCCCACACTCTGAGAACGGCCGGTGCGTGCCGAAACCTGAGCCTACGGTATGTGTAAAACCCTGTCGGATCCAGCTGTTGAAGATACCGTCTCAAATCAACTAAGCAGAACCAGAAATTCTTCCCGTGCGCTAAAGGACGTTATCTGATTTGGCTTAAGTAATATGTTCAGACATGTTCGCAGCTTCATGCGCAAAATTACGTCCCCTGGAATATTTGGAAAAGAGATGTACAAAGAATAGCACACGCTTCCCGTATATTTTAACGACACCTTACTAAAGAGAACAGTACCCGATACTTCAATTCAGTCTTCTTCTGCTAGAGTATAAGTAGTTACGAACTAGGTGAACATTTTGTTCGCTAAACGGTGGATGGGAGTCCGTGGGAACAGCAACATATCGCTTTTCATCTCGACTACTTGCCCTCGTGATTGGTTGCGATTGCAAGAGCTTTCGACAAACAGAACAAGTTTAGCCGTTTGTCTGTTAGTCTATTTCTAGGCTTTGCCAATACTGGTGTCTTCAAAAGAATATCCCATATTTAGCGTACCTAATACAGTTAATTGCAGCCCAACACACAATCAACTATGAATAAACATGTAAGATCCTGCACTTAGGCAGAAAAAATGGAGTGCATAAATATAGGATGGGAGACGCGTGGCTGGATAGCAGTTCTTGTGAAAGGGATCCAAGAGTCTTGGTGGAGCACAAGCTGAACACGAGCCAGCAGTGTGATGCAGCAGCCGAGAAAGCCAATGCAATTCTTGGTTGCATCAATAGGAATAAGGTGTCTAGATCGAAGGAGATGATGGTACCACTCTATTCTGCTTAGACTTCATTTGGAATCCTGTGTCCAATTCTGGGCACCTCAATTCAAGAAGGATATTGACAAGCTGGAGCATGTCCAGAGGAGGGCAACCAAAATGGTGGAGGGTCTGGAAGCCATGAAGTCCTATGAGGAGTGGCTGAGGGAGCTGGGGATGTTTAGTCTGCAGAAGAGAAGGTTAAGAGGGGACATGAGAGCCATGCTTAAATATCTGAAGGGATGCCACGTAGAGGAGGGAGAGGGCTTGTTTTCTGCTGCTCCAGAGACCAGGACAAGGAGCAATGGATTCAAGCTTCAGGAAAGGAGATTCCACCTGAACCTCAGGAAGAACTTCCTGACGGTCAGAGCTGTCCGGCAGTGGAAGATGGAATGTGGTGGAGTCTCCTCCTTCTTTGGAGGTTTTTAAGTAGAGGCTGGATGGCCATCTGTGGGGAATGCTTTGATGTGGGTTCCTGCATTAAAGGAGGTTGGACTGGATGGCCAGCAGTGTGATGCAAATTTGTATTTATACACACCATATTTGTATTTATACACACCATATTTGTATTTATACACACCATATTTGTATTTATACACACCATATTTGTATTTATACACACCATATTTGCCAGCGTATAAGATGCACCCATGTACAAGACGCTCCCCATTTTCAAACAGTATTTTTCAGGAAAAAAATGTGAGTCTTATACGCTAGCAAATACAGTAAGCTACTTCTGTTATCTTGGATATATGTTACTTTTGGATATAGGTACTCTTGGATATATGCTATTTGGGGGGATATTTACCTTCAGGGATATCATAGCTTGCACTAGGTATCAAGTTTATAATTTCTTTTAGAATCACCCTGCTTTCTGTATATATTCTGTATATGTGGGTGTGTATATACACCCCCACACACATATATATACAGAAAGAAGGGTGATGCTAAAGGAAACTACACACACACACACAATTTTATACATGTATTTATATACTTAAGCTTATTTATGTTAGAAAAAAATTTTTTTTCCTGTCTGGTATTTGAACAGTCAGTGCATTACTACATTTTCACCTGCTGCGTTGTTGTATTGGCTACAAATAATAATAATAATAAAAAATAATAATATCGTATTAAGTAATAGTACACTATAGTATACTATAGTATATTAACCAATAGTACATAGTATATATATATATATACTAGCATATATAGTATAGCATATAGTATATTAAACAATAGTAACCATTAATATTAAATATTAAACGATTGTATAGTATCAAATAGTATTAAATAATGTAGTATTAAATAATAATAATATTTTGTACTACTAATGAATATTAATATTAAACATTAAATGATAGCATAGTATTACATAGTATCTAATATTGTAGTATTTAATAATAATAATAATATTTTGTACTACTAGTGAATATTAATATTAAATATTAAATGATAGTATAGTATTACATAGTATTAAATAAAATAGTATTGAATAATAATAATAATATTTTGTACTAATAGTGAATATTAATATTAAATATTAAATGACAGTATAGTATTACATAGTATTAAATAATGTAGTATTAAATAATAATAATAATTATTATTATTATTATTATTATTATTATTATTATTATTATTATTTGTACTACCACTACTAATAATAATGTGAAACCACTGGTTCGTGCCACAGCCTCTAGAATGGCAGACAACAGGCTCGCTCTACCTTCTGAATGAAATCCCTTTCCGAAAGATGCTGAAGGCTTTGGAAAGACGCGTAATGGTAATTACACCGTAATTATTGCAATTACAGCCTCTCCGGCTGAGACCGGGGGACTCGGTGCGCCTACCTGCTCAGGCTGTCGCCTCCCGGCGCTGCCACCTGTGCAAAAGAAGCTCTTCTTCTGCAAAGACGGCAACGAGGAGCCTCAGGTGAGGACGAGGGCAGGGCCTCTCCTGGGCGCGTCCAAAGGAGCGGCTTCCATTCCCGGGAAAGGTCGCCTGCTGCCATGTTTACTAGGAGAACGGGCAGGGAGGAACCTCTCCATCTTCCCAGCCCCTTGGAATGCCCAGTTTGGTGAATTAACGCACAGAATTCGGAGAGGAAGTGTGGCCTAGTGGTTAGAGCGGGGGGGGGAATTGGGTAAAGTGTGGTCGTGCCGTGCATTAGTTGGAGCAGCGCGTGAGTCAAGTGCGGCCGTGCGGTGTAACTTTTAGAACAAGGAGCACCCAGCTTGTTGGGGGCATGTATAGAAATGTTTCGAAATACATGCTATTTGTAAGTTGTTCGCCGCCTCGATCCATATGGAGAGGCAGGATATAAATAAATAAATAAAGGAGGGAAATAATGCGTGGCAGTGTAGTTTAGCAGTTAGAGCAGGGGGTAAACTGCAGCAATGCAGCGTTGCAGATAATTATAATAACAATAATAATGATAATAAATAATTTTTATTTGTTAGCATTTTTATTTATTTATTTTTATTTGTTACAGAATAAATAGAAGTAAAAGTTACAGCAGGCCATGTTTAAATATTTGAAGGGATGCCATGTCGAGGAGGGAGCGGGCTTGTTTTCTGCTGCTCCAGAGACCAGGACAAGGAGCAATGGATTCAAGCTGCAGGAAAGGAGATTCCACCTGGACCTCAGGGAGAACTTCCTGATGTCCAGCAATGAAATCTGCTGCCTCCATGGAGCGTGGTGGAGTCTCCTTCTTTGGGGGGTTTTTGATCAGAGGCTGGAGGGCCATCTGTCGGGAATGCTTTGAGGTGGGGTTTTGCATGGCAGAAGGGGGTTGGACTAGATGGCCTCTGGGGTCTCCGCCAACTCTAGGATTCTACGATTCTATGACTGAGTGGAAGTTGCGATTCAAAAGAGATGCTAGCTTCCCCAAACTCCGCTCATTACGGCGACCTGCAAGATTTCAGCGGAGCTTCTCTATCCAGAGGCAGTCTACCCCAGAACGTTCCTCCCGGACGCCGAGGGCTGGTTTCACAGAGAAGCAGGTGTTCAGAAGCAGATGCTTTTGGAGAGATCAGTCGTCTCTCTACCTGCCTCAAGCAAAGGAAATGCCTGGATGAGTGCACCGTGCACCGCGTCTTCTCTACGCCCATTTCGGTGCCAGGTAAACTAAGTGTCCCTGGCACCAAAGACGAGCATAAAGGCAGCACCAGGCACGGCACGCTGCTGAAGGCTCTGTTTCATTATAACTTTGAACCAGTACTCGCTTTGCGTAGGCTTTTATTACCTGGATGTTCACCTGGCTGTCTTCTCATCTTTAATCATCTCTATCCAGACTTTAATTATGGTAAAATTTAATAAACCAGCCAGGTAAAGTTTAATAAACCCCATCCAGACCCAATAAGCACTCAAAGCATCTCAGCCCTGCCCTGGTGCACAAACTTTGGCAAATGGAGTTCAACGTGTCCGTAAAAACGGGGAAGGGCTCCTATTCCAAATGCAAACTGGGGCTAAAGGGGGGAAAAGTAAAAACAAGATTTTGGAAAGGTTCTATTTGGGGGCCGAAATCGGAGAACTTTTTTTTTAAGAAAAGCAAAGGTCTGGCATGTTGGGGACTATGCCTCCCAGAATTCTGGGGTAACGTCGCCCATTGGAGAATATAACCCCCCGCATTTTGAAAATGTCGGCCTTTGAGGGATTACAACTCCCAGAATTGTCAAAATGCTGCCCCCGTGGGGACGGCAACTCCCAGAATTACGGTGATCTTGCCCTTGGAGGGACTCCAATTCCCAGAAGCCTGGAAATGTTGCCCTACTGGGGGCCACGTGGAAGACCTTGCAAAACGTAGGGTTTGGAAATGTGGCCCTTTGAGAACTACACCTCCCCGAAGTCTGGAAATGTCGCTCTTTGGGGGACTACAAGAGAGAACATTGGGATTCTTTTGGACTGCTTCAATTCTTTGGGGATGCTGGGAGGCGCAGTCTCCAAAGGGCAACATTTCTGAACTCCTGATAGAGCGTAAGATATTTACATAAGCCAGCAAAGGAGAGAATATATCAACAAGCTTACAGGCCAATGTTACCAAATTGCCTTTTTCACATGACGGTCAAAGGTTTGGGGCCCGCGGACTCTGCTCCCCGGGGACGATGGTGCAACCGAAAAAGGGCACAGCCGGGAATCCCATTCAGCAGAGTTTCCATCATCCTCGCCCCGTTCCCTTTGGACCCAGCCATGCTGAAACGGAGCTTTTTTTCTCCCCAGCTTCCATGCAGCCCAAGGGAGAGAAGGAGAGAAAGCCAATCCCCATCTCATTGGCTTGCAATCCTTAAAAAGAGAGGCCAGAGTTAGATTTTGGGGGGCTTTGGGATTCCTTCATGAGGTCCAGTGACTTAAGGGTCCGTCCTTTTATGGACGACAGTCTGCCTTTGCAAAACCTTCTCCAAAGCTATCGCCTGAGCGGAAAATCTGCCTCTGTTTAATGGACCACAGACAGTCTTTCCTATGGCCATTTCCGCACTAGACTGTTATAGTGCGATGACTCCACTTTCAACATCCTCTGGAATCCTGGGGTTTGCAGTTTCGGGAGGGGCCGGCCTCTATAGAGTTGGAAGAGACCTCAAAGGACATCCGGCCGGCCCCTCCCAAAACTGCAAACCCCAGGATTCCAGACGATGTTGAAAGTGGAATCATTGCGCTATAACAGTCTAGTGCGGAAATGGCCCCCGTCTCCTTTGCATCATCAGCTAAGTAGCAAAAATAACGGAAAAAAATCCCCTGTTGACTCCAAGACAACATCTATTGCATAGACCACATAAAAACTGTGCAACAGATTTCCAACTTTTTCTTTTTCGGCAATGGAAGGTAATGAAAAAGAAGCAACCACGACAACCAACGGAATAAGTTCCTTTTGACCCCATACGCGGTAAAGCAAAGGGCAACTTTCTGAGTGAATTAACAGGTATGGATTATAGGGGTCCCTTATTGGATAGATGAGGGACCTCATTATTTACTGTAATCTGCACTTGTTAATTCGCTCAGAAGAGGCAGCGGTTGCTTCTTTTTCATTACCTTCCACTGCTGGGGGGAAAAAAAGTCGATAAGAGAGTAAAATCAGTGTAAAATCCCTCAACTGCAAACCCCAGGATTCCACAGGAAGTTGGAAGTGGAATCATTGCACTATAACAGTCTAGTGCGGAAACGGCCACAGACTCCTACCTTGTTGGAAAGACGCCGCCAGAAAGAAGGTCTCAGGCGTTCAGCTTGTTTAGGTAACGAACGGGCTTTAATGAGGGAGGACCTGTGGCAACCTCGTTAGCCTATAAAAGGCAAACGCTGGCCTCTCTCTTTGGGGTTGGCAACTGATCTTCTTAGTGGTTGATGGCTTGTGGCTTCCTGAGTCCTGACTCTTGGACCGCTCTGCTGGCCTGACGCTGATTCGGATTTGCCTTTGCAGATGGCTCCGCTTTGGGACTTTGAATTCCTGACCTGAATTTTGTTTGAACAACTCTCTCTCTCTCTCTCTCTGCCGTGAGTAAAACTCTACTTGGTTGGCTGCCTGCTCTGTTTGGGTGACGGCAGAAATGCTACGGACACAGGAAGGTCCCAAAATATGCCCTCTGCGTCCCATAGAGGATGCTTGGGGGCAAAGAAGTGTCGATTTTTTCATGCTTTAAATTGTATTTATTTATTTGCAGGAGGTGGGGGGGTGCAGCCCTCCAAGGTTTCCCATAGTTGCCCAGCCCTGTTTTATACCGTTTGTAAATGGAGTTGTTGTTTGTTCTGCCCCTTGGATGACTGCGCAGCATTTTTTTTTTGTAGATAATTTTGTATTTACGGTGCAATTGCTCCAAGCAAACATACTCCATTTCCAAAAGTGTTATTGCACTGTTTGCAATGCGACGCAGAAAGGAAAAGCAATTAGTCACCCCCACAAACCGTACACACCCACACAAACACACCCCAGGCAACCCGCTCAAAGCCACAGGCGAAGATCTAGTGGTTTTGTGCGTCGACGAGGAGGAGGGTGGGGAAATAGTGGCCTTCTGTATGAGGAACTACAACCCCCATCACTCCTGGCAACGAGGCAACACTGACCAGCATGCTGTCTACCAACATCTATTCCACAGTCAAGCACCTCTTGCAGCCAAGAACTGCTTCATAAAATTTAAGTGTAATCGCTTTCCTTTAAAATGAAATCCATTGATTTTTGTTCGGATCTCTGGAACTGCAGAAGACAAGCTTGCTCGATTTTCTACATTGCCATGCTGCCAAATATTTAAAGGAGGCTATTCTGTTCGCTTTCAACCTCGTTTTCTCCAAGCAAACATACTCAATTTCCCCAGGCTTATGGTTTCTAGAACTTTGACCCTGTCGGTCACTTTTCTCTGGACATTTTCCAACCTGTCAATATCCTCCCCAGACCCTGGCGTCCAAAACTGGACACAGGATTCCGAAGTGAGATGGTCTGACTATAAGCAGAATAGAGTAGCTCCTTCAACCTGGACACTATACACCCTATTGATGCAGTCTAAGAATTGCACTGGCTTTTTTGGCCGCTGCATCACACTACTGGCTCATGTTTAGCTTGTAGTCTACTGAGAAGTCTGTATCGTTTTTTTCTCTGTACCGCTTTCAAGCCAGGTCCCATCCAACCAGTGTTTGTGCCCTTCATCTTTCCTGTCTCAATGTAGTACCTTCCATGGATCCTTGCCGAAATTCATTTTGTTCACTTGGGGACAGTTCTCCAACCCCCTGGAAAGGAGATGGTCTAAACACAGGGTGGATATTGAAAAGGTGACCCATCAACAACTCCAGGCATCCTTTTCCCATCTCTCCAAAAGGAAGACTCATTCTGTAAGCCTCGAGACAGTATGCCATCTTCCAAACTGATTGCAAAGCCCTCTCCCACGCCTCATTTAACTCAACAAAAAAATGCAATTAAAATATACTTCTAGGGTTTTACTCTTCAATGTATTTCTAGGTTTGGGGGCAGTTATGGGCTCCAAGGAGCAGAATACAGGCGTCTCCCACATTTTGAGGACTCGTTTTTTGATCTCCTCTCTTTAGAGCGTTGCAACCCGTCCTGTTCTTTCAATGTGGGCTGTGTTCTTTAACAGGTTGTTCCCCTCCTGCCTTCCTCTGTAAGGAACATAAGGGGATTACGGAGGTTCCCTGGGGACCAAAAACCACCTCCGAAGATTCTTTGCCTAAGAAAATCCTAGGAAATTCATGAGATTGCCATAAGTGGACAGGCAACATGAAGGCACACAGGCTTATATAATAATAAGTGCAAAAGGTAAAAAATATTATTTTAAATTATTTTAGATTTGTAGATTATTCCTCTCTCTCTCTCTTTTTTTATGAAAGGAGCCACCAAGTTCTTGCTGCGTGTTTTGAAGTTGTTTGCGACCTACAGTGACCCAACCTATCCACTGGTTTGATTGGCAAGATTTGTTTGGGGAGAGAGTTGCCATTGCCTTCCCTCTGAGGCTGAGAGTGTGTGACTTGCCCAGTGGGCTTCCATGACTGAGTCTAGATTTGAACGCTGGTCTTCGGAGTCCTAGGGCCTTTCCGCACTACAATATTATAGTGCTGCTATGATTCCACTTTCAACCTCCTGGGGAATTCTGGGCTTTGCCGTTTCCGGAGGCCCAAGAGCTCTTCGGCTGGGAATTTTAAATGTCCCTCCCCGAACTCCAAACTCCAGGATTCCAAAGGATGTTGAATGTGGAATAACAATGCTAGAACAATGCAGTGCAGAAACGGCCAGAGTCTAATGCTCAAACCAATGCACCATGTTGCAATTAGGAAATAAGGATAGCTTTTACAATTGATCCAGATGGAAAGAAGGCAGGGAGAGTTTTCTGTCCCTGGAAGCCTGTGCAACTTTTCACACTTCTTTGGGCTCCTGCAGGGGCTGAATTCCACCCAGATCTCTTCCCACAGCCGGGAAGGACGCCCGTGGCTTGAAGGCGGACGGCTGGATGGAGCTTACAGCCATGACTCAATGCTTTCCAGTTGAGCAATGCCAAACTAATCCGAAGCTGCGAGAATCAGGTGTTCTCCACTGGGTTACCTGGGTGGCCAGACTTCAAGGGAGGAGAAATAAGAAATATAAGCATCTCCTCTGCACATAAAGTGTGACGGAGTCCACTTTATCTGTCAAGTCATGAAGACAGCACAAATGGCAAGGGGCATCTCCTGTCAATTTGGATGCCAAGGTGGCCATGCCCCTCCTGGCCAACATTACAGGACTGGCACAACTCAATTTACGAAGAATCTCCTTTTTACAAAGCCTTTCTGCACCTGCTGGGAGCGCTTTTCTCCTCCTTTTCTTCTGTCTAGCTGGACCTTTTTTTAGCAGCATCGACACTGGGAGGGCGGTGAGCAAGACCTGGAGAAACATGGACTTTCTCTACAGCTGGCCCTCCATACTTGCTAAGTCAAATCTGCACTGCTTTTGTTCTTTTTAATGTGTTTTAACTTGGGTATTTTTATCTCATTGGATTGCACTGTCATATACAATCAGCAACCTACCTTTGCTAGGGTTAGGGGTGCAGGACCCCTGGGAAAGTGGGAAAACTGCACATATCAAAATGTGTGTGTTTGTGGGGAGGGGGATGAGGCATGGGGGAGGAGAGCAGGAACCCAGTGTCCAAACCAGGTTGTCCCACCTTTAGTTTGAGCAACATGTCAAGAACAGGGTGATAGACACAGAAAGATTAACAGTTGGACTCTGGTAAGGAACACGATGCTGGGGGGAAAAGAGGCACAAAAAACAAAACCGCACCCCTGGAACATAATCTTCTTGGAAGCTGTTTCCACCTCCTGGTTCTCCTCCCGAGCAAAATGCTTGTCCAAAATTTGGGGGAGTGCAGGATGCATCTCTTTGTTCCTGCAGGAGCAAAGTGTAACGCTTCCAATGCCAGAAAATACTCTCCCGGTCTTCTTTTGACCTGGAACGGCTGCAAAAGCTGCCTTTAGGTGCTCTTAATATCTCAGGAGCGGTGGTATGGTTGGAGTATTGGTCACATACTCTCAGTCTCAAAGGGAGACACAGGCAAAGTGTCGGACTAGGACTCTGGAGACCGGCATTCAAATCTCCACTTGGCCATAGAAATTCGCTGTGTAACCTTGGGCAAGTCACAACCTCTCAGCCTCAAAGGGCGACAAAGGCAACCTCCCGCGAACAAATCCTGCCAATAAACCCCTGTAATAGATTCACCTTAGGGTCAGAAATTACTTAAAAGACACACAACCACCACAGAGAACCTCTCCCTCTTCTTTCCCTGTTTTTTTTTCTGCCTCTGGCATCAAATTGGGAAAAATATGTGCAGTTTTCTGCCTCTGGCATCAAACGTGAGAAAGGGATCTAGGTGTCTTCATAGACCGGAAGCTGAACATGAGCCAGCAGTGTGATGCGGCAGCCAAGAAAGCCAATGCAATTCTCGGCTGCATCAATAGGAGTATGGTGTCTAGATCGAGCGAGGTACTGGTACCACTCTACTCTGCTTTGGTTAGACCTCATCTTGAATCCTGTGTCCAGTTCTGGGCACCCCAATTCAAGAAGGACATGGTCAAACTGGAGCAAGTCCAGAGGAGGGCGACCAAAATGGTGCAGGGTCTGGAAGCCATGCCCTACGAGGATAGACTTTGAGGGCTGGGTATGTTTAGTCTGCAGAAGAGAAGGTTAAGAGGGGACAGGAGAGCCATGTTTAAATATTTGAAGGGATGCCACGTAGAGGAAGGAGAGGGCTTGTTTTCTGCTGCTCCAGAGACCAGGACGAGGAGCAATAGATTCAAGCTGCAGGAAGGGAGAGTCCATCTGAACCTCAAGAAGAACTTTCTGACAGTCAGGGCTGTCCAGCAGTGGAATCTGCTGCCTCGGAGTGTAGTGGAGTCTCCTCCTTTGGAGGTTTTTAAGCAGAGTCTTGATGGCCATCTGTCGGGAGTGCTTTGAGGGTGTTCCTGCATGGCAGCGGGTTGGACTGGATGGCCCCTGGGGTCTCTTCCAACTCTACATTTCTATGATTCTATGAAATTTTCTGTTCAAGAAGCCATACCGATTTTGTTAACGGAGATGCACCTGTACTTAAAATCCAAGCGGTCGCATCCTGCTCGTCGGTCAACGCAGGCCACGATCAAAAGAATTTATTCCCGCAGCCACAGCAAGGAAGCCTTCTCGGTTTTCTCCGTGCTAGTTGCCTCCATCCAGTTTATCACAAAAGCCAAAAAAACCATTAGGTTCCCTTCTGAACCGCCTTGAGACTCAAGATAAAGTAGGAAAGAATTGTCCAGCTATCAGCAGATTGAAACAAAGACTAACTGAAACAGTGGCCGGTGGGACTGGAGAGAACAATTCTGAATACTCCTATCTGTGCAAAAGACAAGGGGGTGGAAAAGGGGTGGAGAAAAGCAGGCTTCGAGCGTCTGGTTGCAGCAATGCCTAAGCTGTGCAAGAAAGCTGGAGCTGAAAATCATCCCAGCACTGTGTGTTCCCAAACTCTGCGCTTCCAGGTGCTTTGGACTTCAGGTCCCAGCATCCCCGATCATCGGCCAAGGCAGCTGGGACTTCTGGGAGCAGACGTCCAAAACGCTTGCAGGACGAGAGCTTGGGAATCGATTGGTCCAGCTGATCCCGCAGCCGCTGGGTGGTTCGGTTAGCTTAAGGAGAACAATTTTTTAGAATAAATGAAATTTGTTATCAACCCATGTGATAAAATGGAAGATGGATAGGGGGGCAGGAGAGGGAAATTCTATTATATTTTTAAAACTGCCATTGTAAAAAAAATAATAATTTAGTTATGTTGATATACACAGTCAGCCCTCCACATTTGGGGGTTTCGCTTTTGTGGATTTGATTATGCGCGGATTCTTTGCTGTCCCCTCTGCGGCCTCCCTGGGCCATATTTAATAGGGACTGCGAGCCTCGTGAGGCTGAGAAAGTGCAAACAAGGCTTGTAAGTCCCTCTTAAAAATGGTGTGGGGCAGCTGTGGAGGTGGCAGCACTGTGTGTTCCCAAACTCTGCGCCTCCAGGTGCTTTGGACTTCAGCTCCCAGCATCCCCGATCATCGGCCACGGCAGCTGGGACTTCTGGGAGCGGACGTCCAAAACTCTTGCAGGACGAGAGCTTGGGAACCGCTCGCTCTGGCTGATCCCGCAGCCGCTGGGTGGTTAGTTTAGCTTAAGGAGAACCATTTTTTAGAATAAATGAAATTTGTTATCAACCCATGTGATAAAATGGAAGATGGATAGGGGGGCAGGAGTGGGAAATTCTATTATACTTTTAAAACTGCCACTGCAAAAAAATAATAATTTAGGTATGTTGATATACACAGTCAGCCCTCCACATTTGGGGGTTTTGCTTTTGTGGATTTGACTATTCACAGATTATTTGCTGTCCCCTCTGCGGCCTCCCTGGGACATATTTAATAGGGACTGCGAGCCTCGTGAGGCTAAGAAATTGCAAACGAAGCTTGCAAGTCTCTATATCCTCCACAAGGCTTTGTCCTTGCAGGTTGCAAGATGTTGAATCAATGTCGCATATTTTGTAATCTTGTATTTTCGATGGCCAGAGTCGCCGTCAGCGGATCTCTCCCTTACTGGGCTGTACGCCGGGCCGTTCGGAAAAATTCTACGTAAAAATCCCTCCGAATGTAACCCTATCAGTTGCTGAATTTCTCGGCCATTTCCGCACTAGACTGTTATACTGCTATGATTCCACTTTCAACATCCGATGGAATCCTGGGGTTTGCAACTTAGGGAGGTGCCTTTGAGGATTCCATCGGATGTTGAAAGTGGAATCATAGCACTATAACAGTCTAGTGCGGAAATGCCCTCTGTCAACAGCGATTAAGATCAGAGAGAGAAGCATCAAAACGATGTCCAGATATTGGCAACATACTTTAAGATCAACCCAATTCTCTTCTCTCAATGAGATGGAATTAATGAACGCCTATTTGCATTTTATCTAATAATCCATATTGTCTATGATTTTAATTTACTTCATGTATTTTTATACCCTGTTTATAGTCATATTTATATATTGATACCCTATTTTAATAGGTGTATTTTCTCTGTATCGTACAATCGGACAGTTCACGATGTTGGGTCTGTGGACCGTAAAAATTTGACTCGTAAGTCCCTATTTAAAATGGTGTGGGGCAGCCATGGTCGGGGGGCAGGAAGTCCCATCAGCCACCCACTTCTGCCTTGCAAAGGAACCCTAATGCCTTAAAGGAATCCCCAATGGGTACGGTAATCATACTCTTTTTGTGTGTTAATTTTATGGCTTGGGAGGGCCTAGAATTATTCACATTTTTCCCCACTTCCTCGGGGGTCCTGTGCCCCTAATCCAAGCGAACGGGGAGAGGTGACTGTATAGTGGGTTATATTTCAACAATTAAAAAAAATAGATTAAAAAAAGAAATTCATGGGGTCTCCATAAATCAACACATGCAAGATGCTCCACTGCCCAGCGGCTTGCTATGGAGACTTTTGTTATCTCAGGTTGCTAGTCCTCATGATTTAAATCCACCGCAAGGAATGGAGCAAACAAAGTTCTCAGAGAGCCGCAGACGGGCCCCCATTCAAACAAAGCCTCTGTTTGTGAGCAACGGGCCTTTGTTTGCTGGAACGGAGCCCTAACAAACACCTGTCCCCACTTGACCTTTTGCTGCTGGGCGAGGAAGAGGGAAAGCAAGGAGGAAAACCTTCTGGATGTCTTGGGGGGGCCTGTGCCCACCCTTCGGCTGGCACCAGAGGCTAGTTCTCTGAGCAGAAGGGCATCAGCTTTAAGCCGACACTTGCGATGCCGGAGTGCGCACGACCTGCTTGTTTTTCCCCTCTGCAATGGCCCAGAATTGCAGCCTGGGGGAAATTAAACTGTTTGGACTGCAGGGCCCAGAAAGCTTAATTTTGGAATAAAGTACTTTTCGACCACAGTGCCCACATCACATCCAGCTAGAGGAAAAAACCCTGTACTACAGATCCCAGATATTCCTAACTTCTGGGGGAAATACTATTGCACTACTAGACCCACATTCCCCCCCATTTGGGGAAGGAAATATTTTTTAACTGCAGAGCCCAACTTTTTTCAGTTTGGGAAAAATACTTTTTTCCCCACCTCTAGGTTGCAATGCTCAGGTTTCTTGCTTGTGAGCATTACTTGTTTTGGACGGCAAAGCCAAAATTCTCTCCATTTGGGGAGGGCGGGGAATACTTTTCCACTACAAAGCTCACATTCTCTCAGCTTGGTAATCTTTGGATTATAAAACACAGATTCAGGTGGGAGGGAATACTTTTGGACTACAAAGCCCAGTTTCCCCCACTTTTTGTGGGGGCTACAAAACTCAACTTTCCTTGGTTTGTTCGGGAAATCCTTCTTGCAATTACCAGATTCCCTCAGTGGAAATAACTTTCTTGGACTACGAAGTCCAAGTTTTCTCAGTTGAAGGGGAGATTTTTATTTTTTTTTGCTGCAAAAGCCCAGATTTCCAAAGTTTCAAGGGAGAAATTCCATTAGAATACCAAACCCAGAATCTATCCGTTGGGGGGGGGGGCGCAAATATTTTTTGGACTGCAAAACCAAATTCCCTGAGTTTGGGGGATTCTGGGTCCCGGAGTCCCAAAACCAATTCCTCTCTCTGCTCAGATTCCAGTTAGCAAAGGTTGCTAAGAGCATTTCAAACAGCAGCTATTGCTGTCTGGACAAACAGAGCCATTGTGTGGAATGAGGACAGGGAGGAGCACTGACCGGTCAGCGGGGCCAATTTTCTCCAGGGGGCCCACAGAGGCAGCAGAAATGCCAAAATCCCTCCCTCAAATCCAGAGGTGGCCAGAAGTCCATTTCTGGTTTTGCAAAACAAGTGTTTTCTGATGTTAAAAACAAGGCTGGCCTCTGGCTGCTGCAAGCTATTTAAATGGCTTCCAGGTGAGACAGAATCTGCAGGGATCGAGGGTCGCAAAACCCAGTTTTACAGTCCAAATTCGGCGTGATGCAGCAGCCAAAAAGGCCAATACAATTCTGGGCTGCATCGACAGAAGAGGCACGGGGTTGGGATCAAGTGCGACTCTATTCTGCTTTGCTCAGACCTCACCAGAGAGATTCCTACGTCCAGTTCCAGGCACCGCCGTTCAAGGAGGATATTGGTGTGCTGGAACGTGTCCAGAGAAGGGCCCCCAAAATGGTCAAAGGTGTGGAGAGCAGGACTTATGTGGGGACACTTACAGATTTGGACATCCTTGGAGAAGAAGAGAGAGCCATCTTTCAATGTCTGATGGGAGGAGAAAACGGAGGGAGTTTGTTTGCTGATGCTCCAGAGACCAGGACACAAAGCAATGGATTCAAGTAGCAAAAAATAAAAGGAGAAAAGATTCTGGCCATTTCCGCACTGGACTGCTATAGTGCTTTGATTCCACTTTCAACCTCCTGTGGAATCCTGAGGTTTGCAGTTTAGGGAGGGACCTTTGAGACGAGGGCTCCTTTGGGCCCCTCCCTAAATTGCAAACCCCAGGATTCCATAGGAGGTTGAAAGTGGAATAATTGCACTATAGCAGTCCAGTGCGGAAATGGCCTTCCTCTCACTCCCTGAGACTGAGAGAGAGAGAGAGCGCGCGCAAGCGAGAGAGGAGGATTTAAAACAGAGGAAAAAGAAACATACAGCCCGTTTGTTACGACACGCAGTACTTTGGAAACTTGCGCAGGGCCCGCTATTGATTGCCAAGTCAATTAATACATGAGGATCGTACACAAAGATAGGGTTGCTAACCAACCCGCAAGAACACAAAACTGGAAAGCCAATCCTCTTTTCTTCCTGCTACACACCTTTCGGGACGGGTTTTCCAGAAGGCTGAGTATTTTGAAGCCCTGCCTCTGCCTTCTCCAACTACAGGCCCCTTTGGGGACTCCAGGTCCCATCATCCCAGTCACTGAGCTGGCTAGCAGGATGGGAGCCATGCATGTCCAAAAGGGGTGCATAGAAACATAGAAACATAGAATCACAGAGTTGGAAGAGACCCAGGGGCCATCCAGTCCAACCCCCTGCCATGCAGGAACCCAATCAAAGCACTCCCTTGGACAGATGGCCATCCAGCCTCTGCTTAAAAACCTCCAAAGAAGGAGACTCATAGAGTTGGAAGAGACCCCAGGGGTCATCCAGTCCAACCCCCTGCCATGCAGGAACACCCTCAAAGCACTCCCTTGGACAGATGGCCATCCAGCCTCTGCTTAAAAACCTCCAAAGAAGGAGACTCATAGAGTTGGGAGAGACCCCAGGGGCCATCCAGTCCAACCCCCTGCCATGCAGGAACACCCTCAAAGCACTCCCTTGGACAGATGGCCATCCAGCCTCTGCTTAAAAACCTCCAAAGAAGGAGACTCCACCACACTCTAAGGCAGCATATTCCACTACTGAACAGCTCTGACCATCAGGAAGTTCTTCCGGAGCTTTAGGTGGAATCTCCTTTCCTGCAGCTTGAATTCATTGCTCCTCGTCCTAGTCTCTGGAGCAGCAGAAAACAAGCCTGCTCCCTCCTCGACATGACATCTCTTCAAATATTTAAACATGGCCATCATGTCCTCTCTTAACCTTCTCTTCTAGTTTCTATGAGCTCAAGACTCCACAAGAAGGCCCCTCCTGGACCCCCACAGCTTAACTCTGCCTCCTTTTTCCTCATTGCATTGTTCTACTGTAAGCTACTTGCGGCAGAGACCTATTTTCTTGTGTCCATAGAGAGCCACACACGCCACTGCTGCAAACCTAATGAACAAATAAAACACAGCCATCCTCTTACCAAGAATAAACACTGGGGAAGTCTATATTTTGGACTACAACTCCCAGAATCCCCCATCACCCTGGCCACTGGGAGTTGTAGTTCCTTTCTAGGAGTTGCAATCCAAATAAACATAGGATTCCCCCCCCCAACTCTGAGAAGTTACAATTACAAATATCCCTGTTTTCATTTGCAATATTTCTTTTGCAAAACTCTGTTTTCTAGTCCCTTGCATTCATTCACATTTTCTTAATTTTAAAACCATCTTTATTATTTTGTAAATTATATTAAAAAGCAAGAACAACGATACCACAAATAAGACAATGACACCAAGTAACAAAACGAGAAAATGCAAAACTAACAGTAACACTAAAACGCCAACGTTTAAAAAAACATTTCCCAACTCTCTCGAACTGCAGTTCTAAGTAACTAAATAACATTTCTCCTCTCTAGAATATTTCTTTTTTCTTTTCTAATTCATATTACTCTAACTTATTCTATTTCTTTTCTTCTTAAATATCAAAGCTTCTAATTGCTCTGTCTCCTCTTTAAAGCTTCCAATTCTCAAAAAAAAATTCTATCAATTTCTCTTTAATAAAATCTGTCATTTTATCTGACTTAACCAGATCTAATAATTTTTCTCGCCATCCCACAATATTTGGGGATTCACCATCTTTCCAATTGTCTGCATATACCCATGTTTTTCCACTTCTTTTCATACACGAATCCTGCTGCTGCTGCTATCCCATAATAAATTAAAATTCTATATCCCCCCTCGTTTTTATCTTCCATATCTATCATATTTAGCAGAAATAGTTCAGGTTTACATGTAATTTGAAATTTCAAATTTTTTTAAACCATTGCATTTATTGTTCGCCAACACTTCCTTGCCTTTTTTACATGTCCACCTTGGGGGATAAAATGATCCTGCAGGTTTAGAACATTTCCAACATTTCTGGATTGAAGCATGACTTAGTGGTCCCAAAAAGCAGGAATATCATCACTCTATAAGGTTTGGTTCCCTTCTCAGGCCATTTCCGCACTACACTCTTATAGTGCGATGATTCCACTTTCAACCTCCTATGGAATCCTGGGCTTTGCAGTTTCGGGAGGGGCCGGCCTCTATAGAGTTGGAAGAGACCTCAAAGGACATCCGGCCGGCCCCTCCCGGAACTGCAAACCCCAGGATTCCATAGGAGGTTGAAAGTGGAATCATCGCGCTATAAGAGTGTAGTGCGGAAATGGCCCCAGAAAGTGTTTCGAAAACACATTTCCTAGCAGTATGGTGGATGCCACCTTATCACTGCCACATGAGCATGACGCACGGACCATGCTCAATCTCCCACACCACATTGCAAACTTCCCAAATATCTGGCGCTGTCCTAGCTTTTAATTATTAATATAATCCCAGGGCCTTTCCGCACCACACTGTTATCGTGCTATGATTCCACTTTCAACCTCCTATGGAATCCTGGGATCTGATGTTAGGAGCAGTTAGAATTCTCAGCCAGAGAGCTCTTTGGCCTCAGGAAACTACAAACTCCAGAATTCCACAGGAGGTTGAAAGTGGGATAATAGCAGTATAACAGTGTAGTGCGGAAAGGCCCTCGGTCTCACAATCTACTGGGTGTTCTCAGCCGGACCACCAGCGGTTCTGATGTTTTCCAGCAATCTTGGTATCGGCAAGAAAACATTAGACTCTGTTCCAAGTAGTGAGAATTTTTCTAATTCTGCTACTGTCAGGTTAGGATTGCCCACGCCCTTGGATTTCCAGTTTCTAGATATGATTGTGAAAGTTGGGCAGTGAAGTAGGAAAGGCAGGAAGAAAATCCACTCCTTTGAAACGGGGTGCTGGAAAAGGGTTGTACAGACACCGAGAACGGCTGAAAAGACAAACAAGTCTTATTGCCCGAACTCTCCCTAGAAGCCAAGATGACTCAACCGCGGCTGATGGCCACATGATGGGAAGACAGGACTCCCCAGAAAAGACAATAATGTCTGGCAAGGTAGAAGGCAGTAAGAAAAGAGGAAGGATACAGTAGGAGGGAGGGAGATCCAACCAAGGAAGCCAAAATCTGCAAGACCTGAGCAGGGCGGGTGATGACAGAGTGACGTGGAGGTCTCCGATTCATAGGGTTGGCATAAGTCAAAGCCAACTTCACAGCATTGGAAGAGACCCCAGGGGCCATCCAGTCCAACCCCATTCTTCCATGCAGGAACCCACCTCCAAGCACTTCCTTTGATAGATGGCCATCCAGCCTCTGCTTAAAAATCTCCAAAAAAGAAGGAGACTCCACCACACTCCATAGAGAGAGCAGATTCCACTGCCAAACAGCTCTGATCGTCAGGAAGCTGAGGTTCAGGTGGAATCTCCATTTCTGCAGCTTGAATCCATTGCTCCTCGTCCTAGTCTCTGGAGCAGCAGAAAACAAGCCCGCTCCATCCTCGACATGATATCTCTTCAAATATTTAAACATGGCTATCGTGTTCCCTCTTAACCTTCTCTTCTGTAGACTAAACATCCCCAGCAACCTCAGCCGCTCCCATAGGGTTTCATGGCTTCCAGATCCTGCACCAGTTTGGTTTCCCTCCTCTGGACACGCTCCAACTTGCTGATATCCTTTTTGAATTGAAGTGCCCAGAACTGGACACAGTGTTATTCCAAATGAGGTCTAATGAAAGCAGGACAGAGTGGTACCATGACCTCCCTCGATCTGGACACCATACTCCTATTGATGCAACCCAGAATTGTGTTGGCTTTCTTGGCTGCCACATCACATTGCAGGCTCATGTTCAGCTTGTGCTCCACCCAGACTCCTAGATCCCTTTCACACGTACTGTTATCCAGCCAGTTGACAACAACACTCTCTCCATGGCAATTCTATGCCCTGGATCTCTCTTTGTAAGCCTTAAAATTTGATACTCTTTGTCTTTCATTCTGCTGACTGCTGGGTCTACCATATCTATAATCCAAACTTTTTTATTTTCAACCATAAAGAAGCAGTAGCCACCTTTATCTCCATTATTACTATCATCATTAAATTTATATCCCACCTTTTTCCCAACATAGGGGGACTCACCATAGCTCACAAATTTAAAATAAGCAGAGGTTAAAATACAAACAAAAGCAGAAGAAACCCAGTGGGTGACCTTGGGCAAGTCACGCTTTCTCCGCCTCAAAGAAAGGCAAAGGCAGCCCTTCTCCAAAGAAATTCAACAACGTAAACCTCATTATTTAGAGACAACATGGTATAATGGGTGGAGCACTGGACTACAACTCTGGGAAACTGTATTCCATCCCACCCACCCATGGAAACCCATTGCGTGACCTCAAGCAAGTCACTCTTTCTCAGCCTCAGAGGAAGGCAACAGCAAACCTCCTTTAAACAAACCTTCCAAAGAAAACCCCATAACAAACTCATCTTAAGCAAAAAAATGACATGAAAGCACACAGCAACATTTGGACCTCCCATTCCCAGCCTGGGATAATGGGGGCTGTAGTCCAAAACATCTAAATGCCATTTTATCACCACCCGGCTTTTTTCGTGCTGCTTGCTGGAGGAAGAGACGGCCCACTGAAAGATGGAGAAAGCGTCTGTCCGGAAGAGAAGAACCAAGGAAGACACACGCAGAGCCAAAGGCAATGATTAACCGGGCAGGGAAGCACACGGCCAAGACCTTTGGATCGGCGCCCAAGAAAACCCTTGGGGATCTCGGAGACGGAGCGCACCATGTCACAAGAAGGAATTGTGTGAGACAGAGCACCAAGGGATCGGGGAGGAGGCAAAATTGGGAACTTTGGGGGCACAAGGGGGAAGGATTTGTGGTGGCGGACTTATTTTTGAAAACAGAGAGGACTAGCAGCTCTTGTAGGCACTTAGAAGGGGGTCATTGGAGGGGAAGACAGCAGTCTTGAGAAGAACAAGACAGGATTGCATGGTTCTGGATGCCAAATTGCAAGGATTGCATGGTTCTAATGCCAAATTCTCTCTTTCCACTGGGGGTTTTGCACCAAGACGGCATCAGCCGAGCTCTAAACGGAAATGCTACGTTGCATTTCTCTGACGCAAAAGTGTTAAAGGCCGGTGCAAAGCATCCATGGGATTGAATGGGGCACAGCAAGCCCTGGAGCGGATGGGGCATTTTTCCAATCAGAACTGTGTGCAAAAGTGAAACAACACAGCTCATGGAGAGAAAAAGTAACATGTCAAAATAGGTTGAAAGAGTGGACCAAGGGTCAAAGATACAGCAGGCCCTCGGTATCTGCTTGGGTTCTGGGCCTGCCGTGGATACCAAAATTCGTGGATGCCCAAGTCCCATTCTGCACAATGGTATATGAAGTTCATGGAGTTTGTACATGGAGTTCCTTTTGGGGACTACACATCCCAGATGTTGAGATGCAGAGTCCCAACAAAAAGTCACTTTTCCTGCTTGGAGATGCCCCAAGGAAAGTTGGGTGCTCGAAAGATTGGTCGCGTTGGCACCGCTGTGGAAATCTCTGACCAACGAGAGATTAATGGGACAGGAAAGGCAGTTCAACTGCTTTTGATCCACAAGAGGGTCTCCACTAATTTTCGGCAGGGTGAGAACAAAGCTCTGAGAGAGGAAGAGAGAGGAAGAGAGCTGGGAAAGGAGATTTGCATTGCTGGCTTGTGCAGCCGAACCAGAGAAAATTAATCTTCCAAGAGGTACATTTAAGAAAGGTGAACAGTCATGTGTTGGCCCTTGCCCTGGGGGCGCTGGGAAGGCAGGACGGATATTTCAGCTGGCTCCATGGCCTTCTCTGAAAGCCCTTCTTCTACCCCCTCCCCAAAAAAAAACAACAACCCCAGAATACCCCTTTCCATATGAGAAGTAACCTCTAAAAACAAAGACAGAACTTCAATGAGGGGAACATTAGTAGTGCCATGTGGCATCACTGTCATCTAACTTTGCAACTTATGGAAAGGACTTTGAGGGACTGTAAAGCCCACAGTCCCCCAGAGGCCTGGGGATTTGGGGACTTGCAGTCCCCCACAAATCATTTCTTTGGGGCTCTGCCCTAGACCAACTGGTATTATTTCATTCCTCCTTCACTAGAGACGGAAATAATGTCTGTCTTTTTTGTTTGTTTGTTTCCCTAAAGATAAAGGAGTTTCCTCATGAATAGGGAACCACACTGGAACACAACAAGACAGATGCTAAAAGCTTCTAGAAAACTCTGCAGAAAGGCACACAGTTATTCTTCACTTTACATCTGGCCTTTGCACAGAAGGCATGTTATCTGTCTTTGGAATAATGCACTTTCACAGAAAGCATGGGGGGGGGAACTACATGTGCAAAAACCTAGAGCGGGGGAAAAAACACGAGTTTGCAATTACGCAGAAAAGACCCCACCACAGACACTCATTCTAATTCTGTGCAGAAAACTCCATTTCCATGCAAGGAAAAAAATGTGGTGTTCCGTGCAGAAAGAACATTTGTGTGCCATTCTGTGCAGAAACTGTCCCTTGCGCTTCTGCACAAAAAAATTAATCACACACACTTCTGCACAGAAAATAGTCAGGTGCAATTTTGTGAAGAACATCTTCACGCCCTTCCGTGCGGGGAAAAAAATGCCCATGCTTCTGCGCAGAAAAGGGTGCATAGTTCAGCTCGGGAAAAAGCTACTGTTCTTCTGCATGGAAAAATGCATCCATGTCTCTGGGGTTCCTGCGCGGGGGGAGGAAATCCCACTGTGATTCTGCACAGAAAAAGCCCCGTGCACTTCTGCGCAGAAAAAATTAAGGTACATTTCCACGCAGATTCTCAACTGCAAGGATAAAGAAGGCAAGGATTCTTGTGCCTCTTCTACACTCCGTGGTGCCGTACATTTGCCTCGAGCCACCGAGGCGGTCGTGAAGGCTGGCGTGTGCCCCTGAGACGCAGAACCTGACTCACAAACCCACAGAGGACAAAATGAGAAAATGCTCTAAACTGGATCTGCACCTGCAGGTTTAGATCTGAGAGCCAACCAAGCAGGTCAGGCGACTGAGCATCACTTGCCGACTCACAGAAAACAACCATTTTAAGACCTATCACAATGGGACTCCATCAAGACCTCGCTGCCACAACCCACCACCAAAGGCAGCGCATGACACTTCGCTGCCAGAGGCAACCAAGACCCTGGATGCCAAAGTACAACACCATCAAAGTTGCACTGGCTTTAAGATGTCCTGTAAAATCTACCCCAGATGTGCATTATTCTAACACTGCTATACAACATGGGATTAAATTTTGCTTTAAAAAAAAAGGCTGGGTGCCCATGTGGGCCCCGGGGTTGTTTTTGCAGCCGTCAAACCCCAAAGACTTTTTGTTCCTATTCCCCTTTCATTAGATCTTTTGGAAATCCTGAAAACCATCAGAAGCAACAATTTGCCTTCTCGGTAAGTTAAAGGGACCTCTCCACTGTTGCATATTAAAATATGATCCAGTTTTCAACCCCAGAAGTAGATTTCTGACCACTTCTGGTTTGGTATTTTTTGGGCATCTTTGGCAACTGAACCATCGAAGTGGAGTTAAACTGAAACTTACTTCGTTTGTGGGTAAATCCAGCACAGATCTCTCTCTCTCGCTCTCTCTCTCTCAGCCTAATGGCAGGGCTGGCCTTGTAGAAAGCAGGACAGAGTTCCTTCCATTGACCAGAAAATGGGCTCTCCGTCTCGGGAAGAAGTTAAAAAGAAAGGTCAAAGGGTTTCCAAAAGTCGATCTTCCCCCAGGAGGAGACGGGGAGGCCAAACAGCTTCCCAGAAGATTACGTTTCAGGGCTGCTGGATTTTTTTTTTCTTTTTTGCATCATCCTTCCTCCTCAGAGTCCAACTTTTATCTTTCTGTGTGAGTCACCATTCTCGGCACGGCGCTCACAACTAAAGGTGGAACACCCAGCGCCGTGAGTCACACGCGGACGTAATGGGCACCTTCTTCCAGTTGGCCATAATTTTGGGAGTGGTGGTTGTTTTTTTATTTGTTGTGTGCGCGCCTTTGAGTCATCTCTGAGTTCAAGCCATCCTTATCACGGTTTATCTTGGGAAGATTTGCTCACAGACGGTTTGCCGTTGCCTTCCTCTGAGGCTGAGAGAGTGTGACTGGCCCAGGGTCAGCCGGTCGGGGTTTCCATACCCCTGGTCTCTCAGTGTCCTAGTCCAGGGCTCAAACCACTATACAACACTGCCATCTGGGGCGTGAAGGAACGAGCTAATTGCATCTGGACACAGAATTACCCAGCTGAGAGTAAGGCAGGACTATGGGGTTATTATTCCAATCCACAGAATTGTAAGAATCATAATATTTCTTTCTTGCTCACCCTTCCTTATCTATCACTAAAATTATTAAGAATCATAATTGCCATTCAGACACTTGTATTAAAGCTGAATTCAAGAATGAAGCTACTGTTTATATCTTCTCTCTTTATTCATTACGGAAATTGTGGATTCATCTACAAAGTGCAGCATCGAAAAGAACTTGGCATGGGTTATCTAAATATATTATTTAAATGTGTTTTCTTTCTGTTTATTTAATAATACTCGCTATTATTGTATGATTTATCATTTAATGTTAATTAATCATAATTAGCATAACACTTATAATTTTAAATAACTCGTTAATATGGAAATTATAATTACTACCACCACTTCTAATAATACCGAATTGGCAATTGCTGACTGCGGAGTTGTGGGTCGCCCATCACAGCCAGCGCAATGAATTTTGGGACTGCAGCTCCCAGCATCCCCCAGGTTCATAGTCACCAGAACCCAACCCTCACCTCTGCAGACATTCATCAGGTTCCGGAGCCGCAGGAAGGATGGGGGAAATAATGACTTTTTTGATTGCTCTGAAGCCTCTAAGGTAATGTAACTTCAAGAGGCAGTAATTAGTCAATAGGGTGGAGAGGAAAGGAAAATCAATAGCCCAGCCTTTGAAGCAAGCTCTTTTCTAGGAATTGGCCGTCCCTTCTTTGCCTCCGAGGCCAGGCGAGGGCTCCAGACTCCATTAAGAGCAATAAAGCCCTTGGCCTCCTCTTTCCTCCCTCGGATAAAACACCTCCGTGCCGGCCAGTCCAATCCAATCCAAACCAATCCAATCTCGCCCTTGCCGCCTCCAAAAAGGGAGCGCCTGAGGCATAGCAGGTGACCCAGAGATATTTAATCCTCAGTGTCCCATGGGCAACCCCAGGTCTATGAGTTTCCCCTGGGGGGGACCCTGTGCCAAAAAGAATCAGAGACCCCTCTCGGGTGCACACATACTTCTGTAAAATGGGTACATTACTATTTAAAACAGCAGCGTGGAGCCTGGGATCTGCTTCTGACAGCTTCTAGAAAAAGCCATTCACTCTTTCTCCAGACCAAAAAAAGGAGGGCTGGGGGGTGTCAAAAGAGCCCCATGCGGTCCAAAGACCCCCCCCATCCTTGCTCTAACCCTTCCACCATTTCCTCCTTTTATTCACACTTTAATCTCTCCCCTCTCCTGTCTTCACTTCAGGGTTTCTTCTCCCCAGGGTCAAACTGGAAATTGGGAACCCACTGGGGCAGAAATCCAGATGATTATTTTGTTTGCTTGTTTGTTTGTTTTATTATTATTTTGGCCTGTGCTGGAAGAGCATGCATATTGACGGTGCGGTCAGATTTAATTTCAACAACACGCCCATCATAAGCCATTGATGCTTCGGCAATACTCCAACAACCCTCCAGCAACAGCCCAGTAAGATCCTAGCAATGCACCAAAATTGCTCAAGCAACACGCCGACAGTATTCCAGCAATGCACAGACAATATTACGCAAGGCTCTGATAATATTCCAGCAAGCCACCGATAATACTGTTATAATGCAATTATTCTTACGGCTATAACGATACAGCGTCATGCCAATAATAGCCCTTCCATCCACTGAACAATGTTCGGCACTCGGGTATCTATTATTGTATGCCTTCACGTCATTTCTGACTTACGGTGACCCTATCATGGGGTCTTCTGGGGCTGAGAGGGTGTAACACGCCCAAGGTCACCCCGCGGATTTCCATGGCTGAGCAGGAATTCGAACACAGGTCTCCAGGGTCAAATGCTCGAACCTTTATACCGTGCCAGGTCATGATCTATGCGACTAGCCAGAGACAAATTCTTCCATGCTACAACGCACACACACCTGCACATATCCAAGCAGCCAAGCCCAGACTAACCCTCCAGTTGCAGCATTTTCTGCTGATAAACAGAAGCTTAAAAATACCAAAAAACAAAGAACCAACAACTTGGAAAACCTACAGTCCGTTTTTCTCACCTTGATGGAGCAACACTACGCTTCTCCAATCTGCGGGATCTTCTGGAGGCATCGGAATGCAAGTTTTTATTATTATTATTATTAATAATAATAATAATAATTAATATAATAATATATTATTATATTATATAATAATATAATGATATATAATATTATTACTAGTAATTATTATTAATTAATTATTTATAATTAATTATAATAATTAATAATTAATTATAATTAATTATTATTATTATTATTATATTATTAATAATAATAATAATAATTTTATCATCTTTATTTATATTCCACTTTTTTTCTGCGGAAGGACTCAAAAGTGGCTTATACTACTTTGGACAGAAGATAATACATTTTTCATGATATCAATTACTATACAGGTTAATAGTCAATGAAATATCATGTAACAAGTATGTCTCATACAGCAGGAACTAACAAATTATAGATTATTAACATTTTATTGCAATATGTGGTATCATAAATAGAGGGAATATTAATAATTGTAATCCAAAAAGGAAAGGAAGAAGGAAAAACATTGCATGTAAACATTGCAGAGATAATGGTTTATTTGTTGAAATTTGAATAAATTAAAAAAAAGTGGCTTATGCTACTTTCAACAAGAAAACCTAGTTAAAAAACTGACGTACAAAAGTTGAAACACAAATTAAACAAGCAAGTAAGGGTGGAAACAAAGCTGGGATACATATTCAGAACCACTAACAAATCACCAAAAATAACCTTCTACCACCCCAGCCGGCAAAATAAATAAATAATTTTAAAAAATTTCTGGTCCTTCTATCCTGCCCTGTAGCAAAAGATCTCAGTACCCATCAAGTCAGAACGAATGAGTCACAACGGCTTAAAATAATAATAATAAAAAAATTAATCCTCTGAAGATGCCAGCCACAGATGCAGGCGAAACATCAGGAGCAAAAACTCCTGCAACACGGCCTGAAAAACCCACAACAACTCAATAAAAAAAATTATTGGAACAAACTTGAGCACCTACTGAATGTAATTAGCAAGTTAAAATAGTTGTCAACTCTGCGCGTTGGCTTTTGAGATGTTTTTCCACTCGATGCCTGAACAAAACTAGTGCCGATCTGGGTTCCAAGAGGCGGTCGTTCCAAAACAGGGGTGCCACCAATGAGAAGGCCCTGCTCTTGCACATGCACACCGTCGCACTGAGTTCTGTCCCTCTTGCACACATAATCCCACAATCCCACATGCTTTCATGCTCTACTCGTGAGATTCCCTATGCGCTGCTTTTACGGACAGAGTACCCGGGACTCAAACGGTACCAGACCTGGCCCAGGACGGCTGCGTCCTGCAGAGCCTGCCATTGGCAAGGAGAGAGGAGGGCGTGAGCATTCAGATGGCCCTCAGCCACAAGGCTGATGGGTTTTAGAGTCCTTGCTGCCATCACGGGAAATATTAACAGCTGTCCTGCAGCATGGAAAGAGTCCATTTGCATCAGTGACCTCGCCTGATACTTTCTGCATTCGCTTGGCAATCCGGGGCTGGGAATTACCACCATCACCATCACCATCATCATAATCGTCCTCCTCTTTATTTATACCCCCTTTTTTTCTAGGTTGGGACTCAAAGTAGCTCACAACCATTAAAAAAAAAGCATAGTTAAAACCCACTGAATGCAAAAGTTAAAACATAACCAAAGACCCAAAAAGAATTGAAGCAATGTTAAAATGCATAATTGAAAACTGAAACACTCAGCAGGATTGCAATACCCAGCACATTCTCTCAGGCAGGGCACATATAATAATCACACATCAAATACCTGTCTGAACAGAAGATCTTTCTCTGATTGCGAAAAAACACAGAGGGAGGCTGCCGGTCTGACTTCGCTGGGAAGCGAGTTCCAGAGCCCGGAAATAGGCGGAGGGAGTCAGTTTTCCTCCACTGTCAACCCTGTTTGCACAATTCTTGTAGCAATAGCGATGAACTGCTTTTAATTACTTTTTTATCTTTTTAATTGCATTTTATCTGTTCAAGTGTAGGCGGAAACTATATCACGAACAGTTCACTGTTCATTTTTTGTCTCATTTCTAGCCATGAGTTCCAATCTTGGGAGAAAGCTGGGACAAAACTAATGGGTGAAAAATTCCAGTTCCTGCAAAGATGCTCTTTAGAAATACCTTTTGAAAAGAAGCAGAAAGCGTCATTCATCCCACTTTGGGGGATGTGCTGGCCTTCCGGGTGCTGTTGGACTGTAGCTCCCAGCATCCCCATCCATGGCTGTATTGGCTGTAGGGCTTCTGGGAGTTGCAGTGCAACAAGACCCACCCCTTGGTACTTTGGGCTGCAATGTCCCACCTTTCTCGCCGTCGGATCTGTCAGCTCCAGGGCTGCCACTAAAGCCACAACATTTCCATCCTGTTCTTATACCAACAAAGTAACTTTGTTCCCAGTCGCTAATGTTACTTTTGAAATGTAAGGTTGTTACTCCTAGTTACCACCCACAAAAGTAACTAGTTACAAATGGGGCACCTTGTAGCCCATTATTTCCAAACTGAACGGGACGAGGAATTACAACCGGACTACATCTTCCAGCAGCCACTACAAGCCAGCCAAGGCAACAGAGTTCTGGGAATTTCAGTCATCGTGCAGTTAAAGAGGAACTCCCAGCAGCCCCCAAGAACTTTCCAAGCCAACAGAATGCTGGGAATTGAAGTTCAAGCACATCTGCAAGGTCATGTGGAACAAAACTTTATTAAAAGTTTGTTGGAGTTTTGAAAAGGCACATATGCACACACACTAAAAAAAAACAACCAAAAAAACCCCTCACTCTCACAAATCCATCATTTTTACTGGCTCCCATGCCTCTCACCTCACTCACACAACCAGAAAAACAAAAGAACTGTTGGATTCCAAATTACCTCTCTGCCGTTCTTTTTGTGTGTATGTATCCAGACTCCACAATTTCTGCCGCTGCTTATCCAAAACAGAGACCTCTCCGAGACATCCTCAACTCTCGACTACCCAAAATTATACACCCTCCTGTCCTGGGGCTTGTAGTACACGGAGGTACTACAAGAATTTGAAATACTTCACTATTATTATTTATTTTATTTTATTTTATTTATTTGTATCCCGCCTCTCCATATGGATCGAGGCGGCGAACAACTTACAAATAGCATGTATTTCGAAACATTTCTATACATGCCTCCAACAAGCTGGGTACTCATTTTACCGACCTGCGAAAGGATGGAAGGCTGAGTCAACCTTGGAGCCGGGCAGGATCGAACTCACAACCTTGTGGCTTGCAGTGCTGGCATTTAACCACTGCGCCACCAGGGCTAAACTACAGATCCCAGAATCCCACAGGATGCTGCCAAGGCGGTCGAAGGCCACAGTGGTTCATGCTTTCACCTCTTCTGGATGAGACTATGGACCGGTTCCCAGACTTTGCTCCTCTTGGACTTCCGCTCCTCCAATCCCTGTCTGTCAAGCTGGCTGGGAGCGGAACTCCAAAACGCTGGATTGGGAACGACTGCAGTACTTTTTAAGGGGTCGTTGCGTTTGTGCCTTCGGATCATTTCCGACTTATGGAGAACTTAGCACTGGATGTTCTTGGCAAGATTTGTCCAGAGTGGGGTTGCCTTTGCCTCTGAGGTTGAGAGAGAGTGACCGGCCCAAGGCTAACCAGTAGGTTTCCACTGCCAAGCAAGGATGCAAATCCTGCTCTCCAGAGTTGCAGTCCGACACTCAAACCACGACACCGTGCCTGAAAACAGCCGGAACAGACACGGATACTCACCTGCCCAGCCTCACAGGGAGGCCGGACTCACGACAGGGCCTCTGCGTTTTAGAGATACAGCCTTACAAGAATGGCACCAGTTTCCCTTCTGCTTCTGAGGTCCATTCAAGGTGCTGGTCTTGGCCCGTAAAGCCCTCAACGTCTTGGGGGGGACAAGACCACCTCCTCCCATTGGAACTTGCAAAACACTTGGGATCAGAATCCCTATTTTGAGCCTTAGCAGGCGGGTACCCATGACGGGGTCTTTTTTGGAGTGGCCCCCTCTGACCGCAGAGGCCAAGCTGGTTCCATCCCTTTGGAGTGAGGACTGTCCTGTCGGTTCTTAAATTAATTAAGCCTCAAGGCTGTTGGCTCTTCCATTAGGGGTACCTGTCTTTCAAAACCCTTTGCCTGGTTTTAGAGCTATTTAAGAAGAACTCTGGGGTGGGTTAATTGGCTCTCCATTATTTAGTGCTTCTTTTACCCCATCAGCCTGGGGATTAAGAGGCAATAAATAAATGCCTTAAATTTAAAAAATAAAGGAAATAAAAGAATAGGAAACTATAGGCATTGTGGATACACAAGAGAGACCAGCACAGGCTGCCAGCGAAGAAAGATTGAGAAGTCCGTGTTTCCAAAGATCTGCAGGACGCAACTGGCAGGAGGAAATCAAGGGCTGGAGGTGCTTTATAGTTTTCTTTTCCAATGGTGGCCTTAGGGTGCCTTCTCAGGGGTGTGCCGAACCCCCAGATTTCCAGAGAGGAAGCAAGGCAGTCGTGATTCAAACAACCATTTGAACCATGGATAGAGTTCAAGCTGTCTGGATGGAGACTTTGCTCCAGATCACGGCAGCGAAGAATGGCTGTCCTTTCCATTTGTTAATCAAATTAATTATTAGTACTAACTCACCTGGTTTATACGCTGCCCTCCCTCCTAAGAAAACCGAAGTGGCTAACGAACATGACGTAAGAACACAATCGTTGTCGTTGTGTGCCTTCGAGTTGTTTCCTTCGTACGGGTACGCTAAGGCACAGCGGTATTTTAAGCAGGGATTGGTGTGCACTATTTTAGGTCAGGAGGGGCCAGGATTTTCCTGTTTAGGTGGGGTTTGCCTTTGCCTCCCCCTGAGGCTGAGAGAATGTGACTTGCCTAAGATCACCCAGGGGGTTTATAAGGCTGAGCAGGGATTTGAACTCAGAGTCATAAATCAAATTACTCAAGTCACTGACCACGCTGGCTCCCAGACCCACAAATACACGGATATTGAGAAGAGAAAAAGAGGCAGGCTCCCAGAGGTTGTGGCACTGCAATTCCCAGTAGCCCTTGGAGAAGGATGCTGGGAGTTGCACCTGAAGGGCCACAACATTCCCACCCAGTCTGATCTAAAATCAGAAATGTCTAAACTAGGAGAGATGGCGTGCAAAGCAAGGGATCCCTGGTTGCGGATACTATGGTGTGTTGGCATTTTGGTGCCAAACCATTGCAGAGATTAATGGTTGGGAAAAGAAGTATTTAAACCAGTTTTTCGGGCCTGGGGCACACCTGACCTAAAATAATACATAGGCTATTTCTGCACTAGCCTGTTATAGCGCTATGATTGCACTTTCAACATCCTATGGAATCCTGGGGTTTGCAGTTTCGGGAGGGGCTTTCTTAAGAAAGGCCACACAGCCAACCTCCTCTTGGCCGAGAAAACCCCGATAACGGTTGCCGCAAGCTGGAATCACCATGAAGGCACCTTACAACAAAGTTTGTAGTTTGAGGCCCAGGGCCTTTCCACACTACACGGTTATAGCGTTATTATTCCACTCTCAACCTCCTGTGGAATTCTGGGGTTTGCCGTTTACTGTGGCCAAGGAGCTCTCTGGCCGAGAATTCTCCCTAATGTGCAAACCCCAGGATTCCATAGGAGGTTGAGAGTGGAATAATAACGCTATAACAGTGTCGTGTGGAAAGGCCCCTGCTTTGTCGTTTGAGACCCGTAATTTTATAGTGCGCAAGGAACCAGTGACTTGAGTGTTGCATTAGGACTTTGGGAGACCCGAGTTCAAATCACCAGTCAGCCACGGAAACCACGGAGCAGCCTTGGGCCGGTCATGCTCTGACCCACGGCGCACCTCTTCTGAAGAAATCTGGCCAGGGAACAACTTAAGGCTGTCAGAAATGACTCAAAGTCACAAGAACAACAGCAACAAAGATGAGAAGTTGCAAAACCAGGCATCGTCAACCCTGAGACAGAGAGATCACAATATTCGATTTGCAAGCATTCTTGTAACAGGGACACCTCCTTCATCTGGACATCCTCCAAGACCGAGAGATTACAACACCCATCGCCCTCAGAAAGTGGGGCTGCAGTCCAGGACAACCTAGGCTGAGGAAGGCTGCAGGATACCTGGGGCATCATTTCTGGATATTTTGGACGCGCCTCCACCACGGACTCACTTCAGGGCTGCCAGCCAGGCTCTCTAGGGGATTCTGGGAATTGCAATTAAAAAAAAAAAGCAATCTTGCTAAGCTCTGGAAGCATAACCTGTTGCACAGAAACCTTTCCAGCAGAGTCCTGGGGCCTCCCTGGGTAATTGCTACTCATTACAGGGAGCACACAACTCTCTTGTTAAAAGGGCTTCTCCAGCGGCCAGGACACAATTCAAAGGGCTGGTCGTGACCCACAAAGCCCCATCTGGCTTAGGTCCAGGCTCTCTGAAAGGCCGTATCCCCTGGGTGACCCAGGGCCTCTCACACACCCTCAGCCCCAGAAAACCCCAGGATAGGTTCACCTGACGGTCGCCGTAAATCAGAAATGACCGGAAAACGCACAACAGCAACAGCTTCCCTATGTGAACCCGCAGAGTTTTGAGGTCCACAGAGGAAGGCTTTCTTTCAGTCCCACTGCTATCCCGGGGTCCCTTGGTGAGGACGTGGGAGACAGGGCCTTCTCCGTGGCTGCTCCCATCCTCCGGAATCCCCTTCTTCTGGCCCCCTCCCCGCCTTCCTTTCACAAGCAGGCAAAAACACTTCCGATCAGGCAGGCTTTTAATGTCTCAGCAGGCTAACTTTGCATTTTTATTACGACCTTTTATCTATTATTTGAAAAAGTTTTGCATGTTCTTAGAATCACAGAGTTGGAAAAGACCACAAGAGACCATCAAATCCAACCCCATTCTTGTGGAAAAGACCAGAAGAGACCATCAAATCCAACCCCATTCTGCCATCCAGCCCCTGATTAAAAACCTCCATCGCACACCACCGAGGCAGCAGATTCCGCTGCTAAATTGTTTTTTCCACCAGGAAATTCTTCCTAAAATTTAGCTGGAATCTCTTTTCTTGTGGTTTGAAGCCACTGCTCCACGTCCTAGTCTCCGGAGCAGGAGAAAATGGGCTTGCTCCATCCTCCAGATGACATCCCTTTCAATATTTAAACATAGCTACCATGTTCCTTCTTAACTTTCCCTTCTCCAGGATAAACCTCTCCAGCTCCCTAAGCCACTCCTCGCAAGGGCTTCATAGTTCCCAGGCCTTCGACCATTTTGGCCAGCCTCCTTCTTATAATGATCTTAGATGGTTCTCATAGAGTTTATTTTCATTGTTTTTAACTTTTACGGAACTGTTTTGGAAGCTGCCTTGGGCCCGACTCTGGGAGAAAAGCACCATACAAATGCAATAAATAAATAAATATTATTCATAAAGACATTAGCAATGACAGGAATACGGCAGGATGCTTCGTTAAGTTGGGCTGCATCCATGTGAGTCATCAGGAAGAAGAAACCACAAACAGGCATAGGTTGGAGAGTTTGAAATTGCCATACACACCCTGAAAAGAGGAGAGAAGGTATCAATTTATGGAACATTTTGGGTTGAATCTAAAGGGGAAATATGGCCAGGCTAGAGAGAGACGAAAATTTAAAGTCTAACATTAAAGGGGGGGGGCTGTCAATACAGCTAAGAATCTAAGCATCCTAAATGCACCAGATATTGGTCTCATCCTGGAAGCTAAGCAGAGTCAGCTTTGGTTGGTAACTGGATGGGAGACCACTAGGGAACACCAGGGACGTGCAAAACCAGCTCTGAATATTCCTTGCCATCCCAAAGCCCTATGAAATTCATGGAGTTGCCGCATCAATTTGAGCTGTCATCTGAAGCGGCGAGAGCTGGTTTTGCAAGTCCCCGGTGTTCCCTAGTGGTCTCCCATCCAATTACCAACCAAAGCCGACGCTGCTTAGCTTCCAGTATGAGGCCAGAAGTTGAAAGGCAACTTGAGGGCATATTGCTGCCCAGCCATCTCTACTGAGACCAGTTCTGGGTCTTTCCACAGTAGAAACGCTAGTTCTGATGATCTTTAATTCCTATACCTGTGGGGAGGGCTTCTTCTCGGTCCCACGGTCACGTTTGGCGAGGACATCGGAGAGGCCCTTCTTGGTGCCTGCTCCAAATTTTTAATCCCCTTCCCCTAGAGTGCTGGTTGGCCTCCCTTGCTGCCCTAACACCAGCAGGCAGAGAATTTTTATTTAGACGAATGGAGCTTTTAAGAGGGGGAGTGCTATGTTCCTATTTTATTATATTTTACTTTATTTTATTTTATTTATTTATTTATTTATTTGTATCCGCCTCTCCATATGGATCGAGGCGGCGAAGAACTTACAAATAGCATGTATTTCGAAACATTTCTATACATTATTATATTTTTATATATTATATTATATATTATTATATTTTACATTTTTTTTATTTTTATGCTGGATTACTGTAACACGCTGTACACGGGGGTGCCTTTGAAGAGCGCAAAGCGTCACAACCAGATTGTTATCTGGGTCTTTTGACAGGGTGCACCCAATTCCGTTGTTGCAATAGCTCTGCTGGCTGCCAGTCCGTTTCTCAGCACAAGCCAAATCGCTGGTTATTAAGGACCGGAGCCATTTCTGCAGTGGCCTGTTATAGTGCTATTATTCCACTTTCAACATCCTATGGAATCCTGGGGTTTGCAGTTTAGGGAGGGCCTTTGAGGATGGCCCTTGAAGATGGCCTTTGAGGCCCCTTCCTAAACTGCAAACCCCAGGATTTCATAGGATATTGAAAGTGGAATCATAGCGCTATAACAGGCTAGTGCAGAAATGGCCTGTATTTCCCAAGCAGTCTTAAGGGCTACATCTGAGCTTGCCCCTGGCTTGCCATGTCCTAGGAGACCCTTCTCTCCGTCCCATCACCCTTGCGCCACATCTGTTGAGAACATGGGAGACGGGGCCTTTTCGGTGGCCGCTCCAAGATCTGGAACTGCCTTCTCAAACTGGCCTCCTTCCTCCACAACCGGTTAAAATAAAATAAAAATAAAATTTTTTGGAAAAAAACAGACCCACACCAGCCCTCGAGAACTGAATTTTTAGGGAAACAGGCCTTGTTCAAATGTGCCGGATTTTTATTTTTTTGTTGTCGTCGTTTAACCGGTTTCCAATTTTGCAACGGCTTAACTGTTGTCTTTAACTTTTGCATGCTGTGAATTTTTAGGCATGTTTTAATGGCCATAAGCTGCCTCGAGTCCCAAACTGGCAGACAGGCAGGATATAGAGAAATATACCCACCCGCACCATCATGTTTTTAATGTGTTTTTCCAAACAGAACTGGGACCTCATTGTGTATTAACAGGTTTTTTTTAACCTCTAGTGGACTTTGAAATGGTTGTGAGCTGCCCTGAATCCTGTGCTGATAGACAGAGGGGATATAAATTAAATAAATATCAACTCATCACCCCCTTAGAAAAATCCAACACAGCGGCATGCCTAATTCGAGATTAATTCGGTCACAGCACCCGTCCTGTTTGCACCGCAGACACACACACACACTTGCAAAAACAGCTTAGCTTTCCAAGATAAGTTTGGGGGGAAAAATCAGAAAAATAAGTCACTCTTTCCTATTTCTATTACCCCTTTCTTTTGCTTCCCCCCCCCCCAACACACCACATCTGCAATGCACACACCACACGAAGCGGGCCTTGTTATTTTGTCAGGAAAGACTCCATGTCGTTTCTGGAAGGGAAGGGAGAATTTGCACACAAAAAAAAGTCGCTCTGTGCGCCCATAAAAGTTTAACTTAAAATACGGATTATGGGTGGCTCTCTTTTCTCTTTCTGATGCATAACGGGGCCGAATTTCCAGAGAAAGCAATGCACTAGAAGCGAAGAGGAAAGGGTTGGGTGAAGTTTTGCGCGCTAGGCCGCGAAAAATGCAACCCAGCACTTCCTGGATCGCCTCGAAAGGAGGACGGGAGGCACACAAATCGTCCCAGGAAGGAGATCCACACCAAGAGGGAGAGAGAGACACACATGCAAAACTGTGCAAATATTTGGAGGGTGGGGGAGAGATGGAAAAAAGCAGGGCCAAAGGAACCCCCCCAAATGACCCAGCCCTGCTGGGAACACCAAACATCACTTGGAGGCACTGATAGCGGACGGAGATACGACACTATCTGTGGCTCAACCATGCTCAACAACAGCCACATTGTCTCGGCCGGAGAGGCCGCCCTGCAAAAACAGAGGAAACCTGGCTAGCAACAAAGTGTCCCAGGCTTGTTTGTTTCTGAAAATAAAAATAAAAAATAAAAATGAGAATTTCAAGATAGGCTTCCTCTCCCAGGTCGTTCCTCTTTTCCCAGCCATTTTTCCAAAAGAGTTTTTTTTTTTCCCCCTAAAAAACAGGGAAGGGTAGAAAAAGAAGACTTGCTGCTTATAGGGTTGGGTCTGAATTTCTTTTTTTTTTCCAGATCTTCTATTTGGAAACCGGTTGTGGGATAGACTTTTGGGGACCTTACTAGCATCTCCAGGGAAAAGCTTTTGGGGAAACTTTTGCATCGCCCGGAACGGGTTCAATTTAGCATTGGAAACAAAGGGTGCTCAGAAATTTGGATTTAAAGGCATTAAAGGCAAAAATCCACGCAAGGTTGAGCCACAACCTTCCCTCTTTCTTCATTGAAAGACTGTATCGCAAAGGATTAAATACTAACGCTTCGTTGCTACTATAAATCCATCGTTCTTGCAAGTTCTCCTAGTACAAGATTCGGTTTATCGGACCTCTCCGGGGTCTAAAAATCAGAATAAAAATTTTACATCCCTTGTGCCGTTTTGCATCCAAAGAGGGCAACCAAAAAGCCACCGGTCCAGAAAGCAACCCCCAAACCTGGGCCATAAATAAACTATGACAAAAGTATCCAGAGCTCTTCCAAAAACATCCTGCGCAGCAAACGGGTCTGAAAGAGACGGATCTGCACCCCAAGTCTTTCAGGTCGATAAATGAGATTTTTTTAACACCCCTCTAAAAATACCTTCATTCTGTGCACCCCTAATTTTGGAAAGAAAAAGAAAATAATGCATAGAGAAAGAGGCCAGAGACGGGAAGAGGAAATTATAAATTTGGAATTCTCCTTGCTGGCAATGATGTCCAGCAGGGCATTGAACCAAAAGAGAATTTTTTCTCCTTTTGCATAAATTGATTTAAAAATATATATGTTAGTCTGGTTTGCAAGGTATAAAACAAGAGGGGGGTGGATGCCCCTTCCCGAAGTGAATTAGAAATCTGTTGCAGGAGAAGAGAGAAATTACCTCCGAAGTCCTTTTTTTCTCAGGCAATGAATCAGATTTTTGTGAAATGGGAAGGAAGGAGGAAACCGAATTGGACGCCGCCGCCTCCTCCTCCTCGTCCATGTGAAACTTAGTCACCCGGGAAGGAGGGGAAAAAGGATCCGGGCCGAAACACGCTCCCCGAGAGGGGAAAAAGAAGGCCACTCTTTTAGCAGAGGAACGCAAAGGCCGTTTCCGCACTAGGCTGTTGTAGCGCGATGATTCCACTTTCAACCTCCTCTGGAATCCTGGGGTTTGCAGTTTCGGGAGGGGCCGGGAGGCCCCTCCCGAAACTGCAAACCCCAGGATTCCAGAGGAGGTTGAAAGTGGAATCATCGCGCTATAACAGCCTAGTGCGGAAGTGGCCAAAGGCTTCCAACGCCTTCCTGGCCCGGGAGCCTCCTTGCAAGGCTCCCAGCCGGGCTTACTCTCGAGGAGACCTGCCCTTCCCCTCCCTCTCCCTCCCAGAAACCGGGACCCCCCAGGAAATCCCCCCAACACTGAACTTTCCCCGCTTTCCAACGTCTTAGGCCCTTTTCCGCACTCGACGGCTAGAGCGCTACGATCCCCCTTTCAGCCTCTTACGGGGTCTGCAGTTCCGGGAGGGGCCTTTGAGGAGGGGGGCCTTTGAGGCCCCTCCCCAAACTGCAAACCCCGGGATCCCAGAGGAGGCTGGCAGGGGGATCATCGCGCTATAGCCGTCGAGTGCGGAAGGGGCCTTGAAAAAAAAAAAAGGCCACGCGTTTCTTTAAACTGAGGGGGGAAGGGGGGCTGGTGGGTCTCCTCGGGAGCAAGGCCGGGGGGGCTGTCTTTCCGAGCCGGATCCCAGCAACGAAAGCAACGCGTTTTTTCCCCCGTTGGGGCAGAACGTGGGAGCGCATTTGGAGGCATCTTTTGGAAAACACCCGATTTTACGCACGCATCAGGTCCTCTGTTTTTTTGGCGATCGCTCGGGCGCTCCCGTCCGGGGCCGGCGCCGTTCCTAACGCCGTTAGTAACGCGTTCCTCGGCCAGCGAGCGCCATCGCGAGGGGAGGCCAATTTCCTCGGGGTCCGACGCGCCCCCCAAGTCCCCCCCGGTGGGAAAGAAACTCGTTACAGCAAGAGAACGAGAAGGCGGCGGCGGAACGCGTTCCTACTCACGTCGGGCAGGCCAGGCGCGGCGGGGAGGAAGTCGAGCCAGCCGGATTGTCCTTCCTCTCCCTTTTGGGCCCGGCCCCTCCCCCGATCTCCCCCTCGCCCCGTTTGGGGGAGGGGCTCCAGCTCCTCCTCCCCCCCCGGAGGAGGAGGAGGAGGAGGAATAAATTAAAGGGGGCGGGAGGGAGGGAGGGCGCGCCTTGGCCCCCCAGGGGACCCTCCGGCTCTCCCTACCGACCCCCCCGGGTCCCGATCCGCGGGGCAGAGGGCCAGTGGGGCGGCCCCCCCCTGCCCACCCCCTCGCTCACCCTTTGCTGGGGGGGGGCGTCCACTTTGCAGAAGGTGGGGCCGCCGCCGCCGCTTCCAGCCAAAGTCCAGCCCTCGCGCCCGCTCTCTCTTTTTTTGCAAAACAGGGAGGGACTTTTGCAAGCTTTCCCCCACCCTCTCCGCTCCCTCTCTCTTTTTTTTTCCATCCCTGACTCATCCTCTCTGACGCTCACAAGCAGGAGGGGGGAAGGGGAGGCCAGCGCGCACACCGGGTGGGGAGGCGGCTCCCGGGCTCCTCCGACGCCTCCGGGAAGGAAAAGGCGAACGCAGAGCCGCCTCCCTGCAGGGAGAAAGCTAGCCTCTCAAGGGGGGAAGGCGCCGCCCGGGTTTTTCCGGGGCTGGGAAAGCCAGGCGCGGCCCCCGGCCGGGCGGCTCCCCGGCTTCAACGTGGCTGGCGCGTCTGGGGATGATGGGAGTTGCAGTGCAACCGGGCCCTCCCCTGCTGGGCACGGCCGGAGGTGAGGGATGCTGGGAGGGGCGCTCCCAGGACGTCAAGAAGGAGGGCTTGGCAGGGATGGCCGCTCCCGCCAGCCTTGGAGGGAAGGGTGAAGGATGCTGGGAGCTGCAATCCCATGACATCTGTAGGGCTGCCTTATCCCCCATCCGGGGAGGTCTCTGGCTTGGAGTAAACTCACTGAGCCCGTAACATTTATATCATTCCAGCCAAGAACTGATTTAATGGACCTGATCCAGTGGATTAGGGTGGGAATCAAAGGCCTTTCTAGAGGCTTCTTGGACTATAACTCCCAGAGTTCCTTACCGTTACCTTAGGTCTATTGGGACTTGTAGTTCCCCAGCATCAGGAGGTTCATCACACTGGTTTACGCAGTCCCAAAGGGTCAAACCAGGGTTTCCAAACTTTGGTCCTCCCAGTGTACCGGACTGCAGCTCCCAGAAGTCCCAAAGTGCTTGACTGATGTTCGGGGATTCTGGGCTCTGGAATCCAAAAAAGGACTGATGTTTGGGAACCACCGGACTAATCCGTTTATTTTATTTCGGTGTTTGGCCTCCGCTGAAGAGGCCGCCCAAACCCAATGCCCTGCCCAGGTCTTGCAAAGCCTTCCTCCCTGTCCAGTTTTCACGGCCATATCCAGAACTGCAAACCCCAGGATTCCATAGGAGGTTGAAAGTGGAATCATCGCGCTATAACAGTCTAGTACGGAAATGGCCTTAGTAATTCCACTCCAACCGTGTGTTGCATTTTCATCCTTCACTTTCCTCCGCGGTCGTCCCAAGTCTATGGTGAGTAATATGAGAGTCATCGGCCATTTCCGCCTTACACTGTTATAGTGCTATTATTCCACTTTCAATCTCCTATGGAATCCTGGGAGGGGCCCTTAGAATTCTCAGCCAGAGAGCTCTTGGGCCTCAGGAAACTACAAACCCCAGGATTCCACAGGAGGTTGAAAGTGGAATCATAGCACTACAACAGTGTAGTGCAGAAAGGGTGGTAGAATCCTAGTATCTTAGGGCCTTTCCACACTACACTGTTATAGTGCTATTATTCCACTTTCAACACCTGGGATTTGTAGTTTCCCGTGGCCAAAAAGCTCTCTGGCTGAGAAGTCCAAAGGCCCCTCCCTAAACTGTAAACCCCAGGATTCCATAGGAGGTTGGAAGTGGAATGAAAGCACTATAACCGTGCAGTGCGGACATAGCCTAAGAGATGTTCTGCATATAAATTAAAATAAATTCTGCATATGTGACAAATTAGAATGGCAAATTAGAGCCCAGCCTCACCCACCCCCTTGCCCATGGGAAGCCTTTCTATTTCTCCATAATGTTTTCTGACAGTGGCCGCTCGTCCGGAGTTTAAATAATGCAACAGCCAGAACATTCAAGGCAGGATTGATGGATTGATGAGTGTTTTTAACTACTTAGATCCAGGAATTTCAAAGTGATGTTCTTGTATGCCATCAAGTTGTTTCTGACTTAATGACAACCCTAAGGATTGCGGGATTTTCTTGCCGAGATTTATTCAGACGGAATTTTTTGCCTTTGTCTTCCTTTGAGGCTGAGAGTATGTGACTTGCCCAAGGAAGCCAGTGGGGATATGAACCTGGGTCTCCAAAGTTGCTGTAACTGCTACACTGCACTGTCTCTGCAATGGGGGACACATGGCTGGATAGCAGTACGTGTGAAAGGGATCTAGGAGTCTTCATAGACCACAAGCGGAACACGAGCCAGCAGTGTGATGCGGCAGCCAAGAAAGCCAATGCAATTCTCGGCTGCATCAATAGGAGTATGGTGTCTAGATCAAGGGAGGTACTGGTACCACTCTACTCTGCTTTGGTTAGGCCTCATCTTGAATACTGTGTCCAGTTCTGGGCACCCCAGTTCAAGAAGGATATTGACAAGCTGGAGCAAGTCCAGAGGAGGGCAACCAAAATGGTGAGAGACCTGGAAGCCATGAAGCCCTATGAGGATAGACTTAGAGAGCTGGGGATGTTTAGTCTGCAGAAGAGAAGGTGAAGAGGGGACATGATAGCCATGTTTAAATATTTGAAGGGATGCCACGTAGAGGAAGGAGAGGGCTTGTTTTCTGCTGCTCCAGAGACCAGGACAAGGAGCAATGGATTCAAGCTGCAGGAAAGGAGATTCCACCTGAACCTCAGGAAGAACTTCCTGACAGTCAGGGCTGTCCGGCAGTGGAATCTGCTGCCTCGGAGTGTACTGGACGCTCCTTCCTTGGAGGTTTTTAAGCAGAGGCTGGATGGCCATCTGTCGGGAGTGCTTTGATGTGGATTCCTGCATAGCAGGGGGTTGGACTGGATGGCCTCTGGGGCCTCTTCCAACTCTACATTTCTATGATTCTATGATTCTATGTTTTAAAGTGCATCTGAAGATTCAGAATGATTGAGGGTGTGGGATTATGACGGAAGGATGTTTTACATAATTGACATGTCCCAAGGCATAAGGAAAGCAACATTTCAAAACATATACTGAATAATCCAGTTTTAAATGAATGTAAAAACCCAAACAAACTTCAGGGTATTATTTTTTCCCCAGAGTAATTTGCAGTGGCATGCATGCATTCTGAAATTTAGCCTGGGGTTGCAGATAGGAAAGGACGTGAGCCAAGAATTCTTTGATTTGGGAACAACGAGGACTAAGCCATTTTCCGCACCACACTCTTATAGCGTGATGATTCCACTTTCAACCTCCTATGGAATCCTGGGGTTTGCAGTTTCGGGAGGGGCCGGCCGGCCCCTCCCGAAACTGCAAACCCCAGGATTCCATAGGAGGTTGAAAGTGGAATGATCGCGCTATAAAAGTGTCGTGCGGAAAAGGCCTCGCTGCTTGATAAAGGTCTTAACAGCCTTTGCTTCGTTTGGCTTTACTTTAAGTGTATAAATACAACCCCCGAGTTCAGCTTTAAGGTTTAATCTTAACCAGAAATACCACCCTCTCTCCAGCCTGTTTACTGATTAACGCAAATTAATTAAAAGCCATTGATAAGAAGGCTCCTCCCACTGCAAACATCTTGTCCAACATCGCCACCCGGTGACCAGTGGGTTGCTCAGCATCCATCTTTGGAAATGTTCTTTTCCAAGGAAATAAAGAATTTTGTAAAGAACGTTCAAGAGCTCTTAGGCAGAAATTCTCAGCACATTCACAGAATAAGTTCCAAGAATTATTTTGGGGAGGGGGGGAATATGACAAAAGTCCTAATTTTTTTTTTCCTCCCATTGCTTTTTTCAACCCAAAATTCCTTCTTCATTTGCTAGTTCAGTTCCTCCACCCCAGCACATATAGCCCTTTATCTATTTTGGGTCTTTTAGGGCCACGTGTGGCTCCCCAGATTTTCGTCCCCCAATACAAAATATTTTTTTGTGTGTGGCCACAAACCCCCACCCACCAGACTTTGGGCTGGCCCAACATTCCATTTAATTCCATTTCCTGTGGAACTCCCTGCACCATGACGTGGAGACGAGTGCTCACTTAGAGAAGAGATGCGGCACATTTGGGGAGGAGGAGAGGTCCGTCAAAGGTTGCGAACCACACAGACCGTGACAAGTTTAGCTTTTGGGGGAGTACAGTTCCCTGAATCCCACTAGCTACCCTGGCTGGGGGGATTCTGGGAGCTGTAGTCCAAGAAACAGTCACCTTCCAAGCTCTGGAAACATATAGTTTTTAAAACAGGAATATTTCCAAGCTCTGGGACCATGGTCGTTTAGTAGAACCTCATGTCCAAGAGCAGTATACCTCAGTCCCAGATGCTAGGAAAGCAACAGGCGGGAGCAAGCAATACCTGTTGAACATCCCTCTTCTGTTTAGTTGCTGCTTTCCTATACCGCTTAGGGCAGTGGTTCTCAACCTGTGGGTCCCCAGATGATTTTGGACTTCAGCTCCCAGAAGCCCCAGCCACTATGGTCAATGCTCAGGGCTTCTGGGAGCTGAAGTTTTTGAACATCTGGGGACCCACAGGTTGAGAACCACTGGCTTAGGGGCTTCCCAGAAGCTGCGGGCTGTCCCTTCTCAGGGACTGGGTTAGATGCAATTTTCTTCCATTCCAGCCACAGGGCAGTTTTGGATTTTCCCTGTCCGTAGGGCTGCTGTTTGCTAAAAGGGCAGGAGCTGGGCCGGAGAGTAGCTGCAAAGGAAGGACGATGGGTAAGGCAGGGTGCCTCATCCTGTCCTCTGTGGGGTAGGTGTTTATCCGCTGGAGGAAGGGGAGAAAAGAAATGGTGCATCAACAGGACAGTAAGAGGAAGGGGGAAGCAGGCAGGCCGCTTTTGCCGAACGATTTCCAGAATGAAAAAGAATGAAAAGTCAGAAAAATCACGTCTAGATTCCTATATGAGACACTGAGGCCATTTCCGCACGAGTCTGTTATAGCGCGATGATTGCGCTTTCAACGTCCTATGGAATCCTGGGGTTTGCAAGTTTCAGAAGGGGCCAGGCTGCAAACCCCAGGATTCCATAGGACGTTGAAAGCGCAATCATCGCGCTATAACACACTCGTGCGGAAATGGCCTCAATGTGAACCAGAATTGGCCCACCGTATTCCAGAAACTGCACAATGGGCCATTTGTGGACCTAGGGCCCAATCTCTCCTGCGCCCCTTTGGCCTGATTTCAAAACCCCTTCTGCAAATTATCGGTTCAGAAGACCTCCATCCCTTTCCCAGCAAACCTGCTCCGCCGTTCCCCCTCCGGCACCAAAACACCCAGCCTCTCGGAGCAGAATGAGAAAGTCCTGGGTTCGATCCCTGACGTCTCCAGCTCGGATAAATCAGTGACACACCCTGGAGAACTTGCAATCCACAAACTCCACTCTGGGGTAGAGAGCGGTGTTTATTTGCGGCCAAGCGACACGGCACACTTTGTCCAACGTTGCTGAGCCCAAAGCACACACATGGTGTTTGCAGTTTTTACACCTTCGCGTACAAATGTAGGTTTTTCTTAACAACCATTTCCAAAATTCTTCACAGACAACACACACCCCGGCAGCTAAAGAACTCTGAGACTCTTGGCTAACTTGCTCTTTAAATGTTACAAGCAGGTACATTATTACAAGTGTTAATTGAAAGCAGATCTATATTAGCATTAGCAAACTTTGCTCAATGAAGCTATTGCAACTACGGTTACATGTACCGATGCTAAATATGGCGGAAACAATGCCGCCTGACAGCTCCACAGGCTCAACTTTATTAACAAAGCCTCTGATGAAGAAAGTCCTTTGCACAGAGTCTTTTAATGCTTACTCAGCTCCATTTTCCTCCTCCTCTTCAGTCCAGCTGGATATGTTTTAGGCAGCATTAGCATCAGAAAAAAAACAGTGAAAGGAGAGCTGGAGAAACATAGCCTTTCATAATGAAGTTGCAGCAGTGCGTCACTCCGTTTCGTAATGCAATTAAGTTTTAAGCTGGGCAGGAATCGGATTTATTTATTTATAATTGCTAGTTGATCTTACTGTAGCTGCAAGTGCCTGTCTATAACAACTAAGATAAGCACAGACTGACTCCAAAGTCCGGTGCTGTCAGGATGCTTTGCTCCTATCATATGTGTGCACCAGTGTATGCAATAGTATGGCTGCATTAGATCCAATAGGACAGGGATTACTAAGCACTCATATGTATTCACTGCCAATGTAGCCATTACACATTGCACATTGCACTGCAACTATATAGCCAATTGTAATGTGTAAAGTATCGCTAAATAAAAAGTTGGCTCTGGGGGGTGGGTTTATTCCCTTTTTTTTTTGAGTTAATTATGTGGTGTATTGTTTAAATTGGATATGTGTTGTTTAATTTTGTAAAACAAAAAAAAAAGTAAGTTAAAATATAATCGGCTTTGGGGAGTGGATATACCTTTAGAGATAGTTTGATATGTTAAGTAATAAGATTATATTTAGTAATAGCAATAGATTAAATCTAAGGGAAAAATATAGAATTAAGAATGAGACTATTATAATAATAATGAGTAGAATGAGAATAAGAATTAAAGATAGGTAACAAAAATATGCAAGTAGCAAGATATAGAATAAGCTGAATGAGTTTATGATTCTAATGGTAATAGAGAGAAATAATAATGTAAGTTTGCTTTGGTTGAAATTTTTTTGTTTCACTATTATGTATATCACATGGTGTTTTATTTTTTTGTTTTTGCTTTTTTTCTTTGCTGTATAATCAATAAAAATTATTTTTTAAAAAAAGTATTGCTAGGCTTCAAATGGACAATTGGTGTCTGTTTAATGTCACCTTGTAGCCAGCATAAGGAAAGGAAGATCAATGGAAGGACAAGGAGGTGTTATGAGAATGCATAGATAATGGGATAAGAACTTGGTCCTGCTCCCATGATGCAAGGTATGTAAATACAACGGTAAGCCTGAGAAAGTACCTGCGCTGGTGGGGTGACTTGACGTGTAAGACTTTAACCAGTCCTTGATCTGTGCATCAAAATTTGTATGGCAAGGTATAAAACTTGTAACCAACTCTGATGCCGCAGTCTCAGCAACCAGGACAAGGAGCAATGGATTCAAGCTGCAGGAAAGGAGATTCCACCTGAACCTCAGGAAGAACTTCCTGACGGTCAGGGCTGTCCGGCAGTGGAATCGGCTGCCTCCATGGAGTGTAGTGGAGGCTCCTTCCTTGGAGGTTTTTAAGCAGAGGCTGGATGGCCTCTGTCCAAGGGAGAGCTTTGAGGGTGTTCCTGCACGGCAGGGGGTTGGACTGGATGGCCCCTGGGGCCTCTTCCAACTCTATGAGTCTCCTTCTTTGGAGGTTTTTAAGCAGAGGCTGGATGGCCATCTGTCCAAGGGAGTGCTTTGAGGGTGTTCCTGCAGGGCAGAAGGGGGTTGGACTGGATGGCCCCTGGGGTCTCTTCCAACTCTACATTTCTATGATTCTATGATTCTATGTTGCCCGTTTTGCTGAAATAAATGCTTCTGTTTTGAAACTCTGAGCTGAGTTTTGGAGCGCATGTTAGCCAGGACGTGACAAATGCACTCAGAATGCTTCAGTGTGCATGTGGTCTGTGAAGGCTTCTGGAAACAGTTGTTCAAAAAAGAAGGTAACGGCCAAGGATCTACATCGAGAAGAGGGGATGTTACACTCATCGAATTACGCAGCGGTTACCCAAGCCGCCTTGTTAGTGAATTTCAGCATCATACAATGCCCAACCAAGTATTTCTTTGCATCTCCAATTTATTTCTACACACAGTTGTGGGTAGTTCCAGAGTCCGAAACGGAATATGTCCGTTCCGTGTTGGATAAAAACGTCCAAGCACTTCCGTTGGGAGTTTATGCAGCTATAAGGCTGCAACCAGATTCTGGCAGTTGTTTCCAAACTTCAGTTTGGGGCTGATGTTAGATACGTATAGGGCTCTTTTCTTGTGACTTTTACTTGTGATTTACCAAGATCCTTCCCTGTGTGCAAACTGTTACAAGAGGTAGGAGACGGGGCTCTGGCCCCAAGGTGCTTACAGTATTAAAGGAGGAAAGAAAGTCAAGATGTTCTTAGCCTGGGTAAGGAATTGTGAAATGCATTCCTCCTGGGCTGTGGCAGTTTCTCTTCTCCATTCGCAGCAGGTCAAAGCAGGAATTTTTTCCACCTCGCCTCTCCTGGGGACACTGGAGGGTTGCACCTTGCTCTCGGAAAGAATCTACTCCTGGAATGCAACCAGGCAACCTGATTGTGTTTCCTCCTTCTGAGTCCCTCTCAGGTATTTCTTGTCTAAGTGTTCAGATTTAATAAGAGGAGAATTTTAACACCTGGAGGTGATTTTCAAAAATCTTTTTGCATTTGAGAAGAACAGAGCAGAGGTCGACCGGCGTGCCAAGCCTTCTGTTTCCAACAGAGGACAAATAAGATGTCTGCAAAGTGGACATGAAGGCAACTGGGCACTTCCCCTGCTTTTCGTCCCTGGTTTCCAAGGTAGGCTGCTCCTGGCTGTGGAGGCTCTCTTGACCTTGCCAACAGCCATTGCCAACCAAGCCCTGAGAACTGCAAAGCGGGATCCAGAAGTCCAAGAAGTGGAGCTTCCTCTTTTCACCAGCAATCAGCGAAGATAAGATGCTCCTTCCAGGAAACCCGTGGACAGAATATGACATGAGTGGCCAAATACCACAGTTTGTCCCTGGTAAAAAGAATAAAAGACATTTATTTAAAAAGATAAAGGCTTCTACACTGGGCTATCCAAATTTCTGCAATTGGAATGGCTGGGTTTTTTTAAAAAAAAGCATTTTGGAGAATGTATATATATTGAGTTCTCAGTGGCTCCAATGCAATCCCTCCGGTTCAGTCATCAGCCAGGGGCCTGGTGGTAGAGAAGGTCCCAGAATCAGTCGTGGGAGAGAGGCAGGCTGGTGTAATGGTTAGAGCAGAGTATTGGGACTTGGGAGATCTGGGTTCCAGTTGTTGAGTCTTGGAGGAGGGTAACAAATAAAAATTTATTATTATTAGATTATGAATGAACCATGAATGTCACAGAGTAAGCTTGGGAGTGTGTCTCTGTCCCTCCCTGACCTACCTCACAAGGTTGTTGTTGTGAGGAAAAAGATGGAGAAGAGGAGAGGAGTGTATAGTTCCTTGAGCCCATTGTGGTAAAGACAGAAAACAAATTCGTATAAGTTATTATCATACATCATTATTGCTGTTGCTGCTGACCTTGCATAGCTTGGACAAAAACGTACCTACTGCTCCTCCGTAAGTAGGGTTTTCTGAAACCTGGCTCCTCCAAATGGGGTGCAATAAAACCACCTGTTACCCCCAATTTGGGGATGATGGAGATTCAAGTCAAGCCCCCTGGGAGGTTGCCACAAAAGTGTTATATACTTCAAGGCACACAACCACACAGACCATGATCTTTCTCATTCTTCTCTTCCCCAGGCTGAGCACATCCGGCTCCCTAAGCCACTCCTCATGGGGCTTGGTTTCCAGAGACCTTTTCCCCATCTCGGTCTCCCTCCCCTGGACATCTCCCACCCTCTCAGCACCCCCTCGGGAACGGAGGTGCCCAGAACTGGACACGGGGTCCCAGGTGAGGTCTTACCAAAGCCCGACAGAGTGGAAATCCTCGTGGTGCTTTCTCCAGTCGCGTTGCCAGCTGGTAACCCGGATCTTGATTCCCCGTTCTGGTGCTAATGCGTAACCTTCTCAGAGCAAAAGGTTACAATATAGAATTTGAAGACAAGTTAGAGTTTGTATGTTTGCATTAAAATTAATAAATATGAAATCTGAAAGAAAGAGAAGGAGGAAGGAAGGAAAGCTCTGAAACTCTGGAAACCTCTCGTCCTTGTTATGATGCTGCTGTCAACCAGTTTGGCTCCCATCCTCTTAAATAGATCTGGCTGTTGACTCACCTGTCAGGTGTGCATCCACTTACCTGGGAAGGTCGCAGCCCCTTTGGCACATCTCTGCTCTTGGACCGGCACCATCATCCATCTCTCTGGTCTGTTGAAAGTTCATTGTGCCTGCGGCCCCGCCAGGGAGAGAGGAATTTGGAGACCTGGCAAGATGCCTCTTGGCTCCGAGTTCTGCACACATCGGACTGGTTTTTCCATCCCTCTTATCGCTGGCTGGGATGACCAAGTCCCTCCCCAGAGGTGGGTGGGTATGGACGGCTGTCACACGCACACCCAGCGCCGCCGCCGCCGTCTCCGTCGCCTGATGCTATTCTCACTCCCGCCCGGAGAAGACACCAGGACAGAGGAGCCAGGTATGTTCCTTTCCTTGCAGACCCAAAGTTTGGAATTTTCAAGGTGAAGGTATTTTTGCTGGGCCTGCCTCCTCTGCTTTTGAGAGAGATATGGAGTCAAAGAAGCTTTCCCAGGATGAGAAGGAACCTTACCTGTTGAATTTCTGCTGATTAAGTATAGACTTTAAGCTGCTGAGGTCTACCTCGATTTGGAAAGGTTCTCCTGCTCAACTTGTGCACTGTATATAATCCTGTATAAGTTGACTCACGTATAACTCGAAGGCCGGTTCTGGGGCCAAAATTCTGGATTTTTATCCTCTGTGAAAAGGACGGCTCTTCTTTTAATAAAAGTCAAGGTTCAGTATAAACTCTTATCCAGGAAGGAACCGTCCTCTTTGACTTTTCTACTCAGAGAAGGGAATGGGTCCTTTTTTGGTAAGAGCTAAAGTACAGTACTTCATACTGACCCACGGATAAGTTGGGGTCAATTTTTTTTTACCAGAATTTCCAGACTTATGCATGAGTCTGTACAATGTATCAGGCATAAATCCAGGGTGAATTGGGAATGAAAAATTGGCAATGGGATTTGGATTCTAGAGTTTCAATGAATGCCCTAACACAGTGGTTCTTAACCTTTCCTTTACCAGGGACCCCCTGTAAATATAATTTGTGGCCAAGGACGCCCAAGACTTATCTCAGGATTTAAATATTTAAATTGAAATATTCAAGTATGTATTTGAATATTATAATATTTATTTATTTCTTAAAGGCTTCTGGACAGTAGGATTCGAATCCTCGCTCAGACATTGGGCAAATCCCTGTTGCTGCCGCAGGCGGTGGTCTCCATCAGCGGAGCTTAACCCAGGTTTAAGAACCTTTGCTTTGACCCAAGAAACACTGGAGGGTCTCGAAACAAGCAAAGCACCAGCTAGGAAACAGCAAGAGAGGGAGGGGGGGGAAATCCAAACAGTCAAAGAGTCTTTGTGTTCTTTGGGCTTAGTGTTCTTTGCATGTAAACATTTGTAGTTCTTAGTCATAGCATTTGGTATTATTTTGCTTGTATATTTGTATTTCCTTGTATTGTTTCACATGGTTGGTTATATTTAATTGCCTCGGGTTATTCTGCATATTTCTAATAATATTATTTATCATTATATCCAGCTCCACTCCTGAGCATCTATTTGCTTGCTTGTATGCCCCACTGAGTCCAATGTGGGCCTCGTGACTGGGTGTGTATGTGCCCCACCTGTTGCCTTATGGGACCATGAATTTTTCATAGGGTTTTCTTAGTCCAGGAATCCTCAGAGGTGGTTTTGCCAGTTCCTTCCATTGAAATATAGCCTACAGCACCTGGGATTTGTCCGTGACCTCCCATCTAAGTACTAACCAGGGATGACCCTGCTTAGCTTCCAAGATCGGACAGGATCTGGTACCCTTAGGCCTTATTCTGTTGCAAACGTTGCTCTGGCTGGCAGTCTCATAAACCAGACAGATGGAGGTTTGGGGTCTGTATCCCTTGTGAGTCCTTCTGCCTCTGCCTGTTGCATTTTTCAGCTTGGAAACAGCCCCTGGGGCTACCCGATGTCACCGATGAATGGGCCTGAAAAGTCGTCCATGGCCAGTGAAATCCTCAGGCAGTTGCCCCTGGCAGATACGGTGAGTGGGATGGCATCCGTGAGCTTTTCTTTGCCCTAGCCCTGGTCTATTTGTCATCACTGCTCTCCACCAGCGCCGGAGGCAGTTATCCTTAATTTATGAAGCCTTTGCAAGGTGTTGTTTCATGCTTCATAAACTGGTGCAGCCTCTCCTAGCTTGCGTGTGCTTTTTCAGTAATAACAATTGCCTTCTCAACCACACTGCGGTGTTGCTTGGCCCCACGTATTCTAGTTTTCATTTGTGAAATTTTGGAAGGTCTGGCCCACTTGTTCATAAAATCTGGACAACTTTTGATTTTGGTTGTTAACCTGGACCTCGTTGTTTACCCAAGACCAATAGTTAAACCAGATTACCAGACCCTTGATTCCTTTTGGCTAATTTTGCTTGTGGGACGGAATAATAACAAGCAGATCCCTGATCTTGATTCAGTCCTAGACAGAGAGGATCAAATTCACTGACAAATTACAATTCAGCAATTTTATTCCTTTTCAAGGATGTTAAGTCTAGATTATAGCGGTTTCTTGAGAAAGAATTTTGTGGCATCTTCAGAACCAGTTGGTTGTAGCAGATATTGTAGCAAGGTCTGCTTTGCATGATATATGATGTTTTAATCTCAGTTTGGCCCTTACCTACAATGGGTATAAACACTGTGATCCCCAGAATCTTCCAGACTGTATGTTCTTTTTTCCATATCAGACCAAACTTTGTACAGTTGGGTTTGGAGGTTGTGACTGTCGCATTTTCTTGTCCTGTTTTCTCCCAGACTGCAGTGTGGGGCACTTTGGGGACTATCAGACCTCACCTGAGCTTTGACGTGGAGAGAGATGTCCAATCCCTCCTCGAAGCTGTAAGCGGGGAAAGTAAGAGACTATTGTAATTATAGCTGAATGGGCCCCCTTCACTTGATACAGCTGCTGTGTCTACGGGTGGGCTTGAGGGGACATATATAAAATTATGGCAAGGCTGTCCTGTGGTTGCAGCCTGCCAGTGCTTCCCAGCTGTCTAAGCATGCAGTTAGCAGCAACCAGGTTTCTAGCAAGCTTAGAGCAACCAAGTCTGAATTTACCAAGAGGACAGAGAGGGAGCAGAATCTATAGTCCAGGCAAAGGTCCAAGGTCCAGAGACCGCAAGCAAAGAATGCAGGAGTTAGTAAGGCTCTTACCACCAATGGAAGTAGGTCCCAGCAGCTTTCTGCCTTCTGGCCTCCGATTATCTAAACCGTTTCCGCACTAGACTCTTATAGTGCTATGATTCCACTTGCAGCATCCTATGGAATCCTGGGGTTTGCAGTTTCGGGAGAGGCCGGCCGGTCCAGGATTCCATAGGATGTTGAAAGTGGAATCATAGCGCTATAACAGTCTAGTGCAGAAATGGCCCTGGTCTCAGCATCCTACCCAGCTGTGGCCTAATTAACAAGCTCTTCCTCTATAAACCCTGCCAGAAGCCCAGGCTCTCCCTTTTCCACCTGCACGGGCTGCTGTAACTACTGTTCCTCTCATGTCTCTGAGGTGTGGCCATTGGCAAGTGTCTTGTCTGGGTCCTGGAACCAGGGCAGGACAAATAGCACCATGGTCGTGCCTATTGAGTCTTGCTGGATAGGAAGCAGTGACAGATCTGTAACTCTAGCTTAGCCCTTTTCTTCAGAGTTGGGACCCAGGGTAGCTTTGGGAACCTGAAACAGAAATCAGAACCCATCCAGGTGGAAACAAACAGAGGCTATTGTTGCAATGCAGTTGAAGCATGCATCCAATTAAAAACGATTAAATTCCTTCAGTTGTCCAGTACGGAACCATCATCGATCTGTTGACCAGCAGAAGTGATGACCAGCGCCAGCAAATCGCAGAGGAGTTTCTGGCCTTCACAAAACAGGTTCGCTTTGGGTGGGAGGAGAAAGGAGCAGCCCGGGTGGGGGTCTCCCTCAGTCGTGCCAGGAAGGCAGGGTGGTCTCGCCCTCTCTGGACCCAATCTGGGTGTTGGCTGCAGTACAGAAGTTCCTTCGTCTCCTTTGGTTGGTTTGCCACCTCTGGGGTCCTGGCGAAGTTTTCTTATCCTCCAACCTTTCACAGATGAAAACCAGGGGGTGTGGGGCAAAACAACCACAGAATATGGTCAGAAGGAGCCCTGGTGGCGCAGTGGTTAAATGCCAGCACTGCAAGCCACAAGGTTGTGAGTTTGATCCTGCCCGGCTCCAAGGTTGACTCAGCCTTCCATCCTTTCACAGGTCGGTAAAATGAGTACCCAGCTTGTTGGGGGCATGTATAGAAAAGTTCGAAATACATGCTATTTGTAAGTTGTTCGCCGCCTCGATCCATATGGAGAGGCGGGATACAAATAAATAATAATAAAAAAAATATATAAGGAAAAACAGATAGGCTAGCAGAAGCTACAGCAGTTTGCTTTTGCCTGAGGTGACTGGGAAGGGCAAGATTTGGTACCCTGCCTTCATCTCTGCTGAGTAAGTTGAGAGCAAACTATTTTTGTACATTGAACTCGGTTTGCAGCCGTTGAAGTAAGCCGAGGACAAAGCAGGAAAGCCAGAGGAAGAGGAACACGTAAAAAGAAGCTCACAAAGTGGAACAGTAGAGGATTGACTGAGACTGTCCCTGCCAGATCAGGACAACTGGAGGGGTAGCAGGTTTTTTTTTTCCTTCCCTGGGTAATAACTAGCTTAGACTACGACATTGCACTTTGTGTGGGGCTGCCATTGGAGACTGTTCAGAAACTCCAGATAGCTTAGAAAGGCATGGGGAAATGGGCGGGGGCCGGGGGCCAATACCTCCGCCCCAGAATCCCCTGTGGGCCACCCCAGACCACAGCAAGCCCAAAGTCCCTGAGTCTTCCTCTACAGTACATCTCAAAATGAGGATAGGAAGTGATGTCGATTTTGAGAAGGATTGTAAAGGAAAACAGCTATTTGGGGGTTACACGGGTTTGCAGTGTTGGTGGGTAGGGGGGCATTTTCTTAAGAGGGTCTTATTGTATTGCAACTAATTGCCATGCTGGCTGGCTAAAGATGATGGGATTTAAAGTCCAATGGGTCTAGAAGGTACCAAGCTGAGGAATCAGTTGGAGGAAACACTGCCTGAGCAACTTGTGTCTGGTATTTCCATGCAATAAATCCCATCAGCCCTGGTCATTCCATCTGGGAATGATGGGATATGGAGTCTAACAACTTCTCCCATGTGTGGGGGAGGCATATTCCCTGGCCTTGTTTGAAATACCTGTTTGCTCCCCTGCAACAGGACTTGCTGAAAACTCTGGAAGCCGCTGTGTCTGGGAATTTGGAGGCCATCATTGTTGCATTGCTGACGCCCCTGCCTCAGTTTGATGCCCACGAAGTCAAAGAAGCTCTGGAGGTCAGGTGCCAATTGATTCCTGATATTTATTCCCCACTTTTCCTCCCATGAGCTCAAGGTGGTGTAGGCAACTGTCTTTCTTCTCACTTTTATCCTCATGACAACCCTGCGAGGTAGGCTAGGCAGAGAGAGAAAGGCCATTTCCACACTAGGCTATTGCAGGGCTATGATTCCACTTTCAAGCTCCTATGGAATCCTGGGGTTTGCAGTTTAGGGAGGGGCCTTTGAGGAAGGAGAAGACAAACCTCCCCAAACTGCAAACCCCAGGATTCCATAGGAGCTTGAAAGTGGAATAATAGCGCTATAACAGTTTAGTGCGGAAATGGCTGGTGTCTGCCGTGACCCACAGTGTTGCTGCTCTTAATGTTAAATGTGAGAAACAGCTGAAAAGACTCGTAAAACCATTTAGCACAGGATCGGCACTAACGTGTATTAAAAGTACATTTCTGCAGAAGCGGGTGTTCCCCGGAGAGAAGGACACCCCCCAGAGTTGAATGCAAATTGTTTTTATTACCTGTTAACCTGTTTTATTACCTGCGGGTTTTCCCTCCCCTGGGACCCCCTTGGAGAGGACCCCAAGGGTCACAGCCTATCAGATTCGCCTAAGGAGTCCTTCCTCAAGGCATTTCCGCACTAGCCTGTTATAGCGCTCTGATTCCACTTTCGACATCCTACGGAATCCTGGGGTTTGCAGTTTCGGGAGGGGCCAGCCGGCCCCTCCCGGAACTGCAAACCCCAGAATTCTGTAGGATGTTGAAAGTGGAATCAAAGCGCTATAACAGGCTAGTGTGGAAATGGCCTCAGTTGACCTCCCCCCTCCCCACTATTGAGTGCCCACTACTCTTATTATCTCAAAAGGGATGATCCCGAGCTGCCCATGCCTTTCCTTCGCGTACCTTTATATCTCATATTACTTTCAAGGTGTCTCATTAGCAGTTTCCAAGGACCCCTTTGTGTCCTGGTATGTCTTTATCAACCAGTTTACTCCTTAAGGTCTTGTTCTGTCTGGCACGTCGTTCGAGACACGCCAGCCACTCTGGTGATCCAAGGTTTTTGAGGCCCTCTTTTGCTCTGTTACAATTTCTGGATAAGCAGTTTACTTTAGACGTAACGTATTGCAAAGGCCAAAATGCAAAATATCTGGAATCTATGTGCACATCTATCTAAAATATGTGTTAGAGTTTACTTTAGAGTAACGTATGGCAAAGGCCAAAATGCAAAATATCTGGAATCTATGTGCACATCTATCTAAAATATGTGTTAGCAGTTTACTTTAGATGTAATGTATGGCAAAGGCCAAAATGCAAAATATACTGGAATCTATGTGCACATCTATCTAAAATATGTGTTAGCAGTTTACTTTAGATGTAATGTATGGCAAAGGCCAAAATGCAAAATATGCTGGAATCTATGTGCACATCTATCTAAAATATGTGTTAGCAGTTTACTTTAGACGTAATGTATGGCAAAGGCCAAAATGCCCTGGTGGCACAGTGGTTAAAGGCCAGCACTGCAAGCCACAAGGTTGTGAGTTCGATCCTTCCGGGCTCCAAGATTGACTCAGCCTTCCATCCTTCGGCAGGTCGGTAAAATGAGTACCCAGCTTGTTGGGGGCATGTATAGAAATGTTTCGAAATACATGCTATATTTGTAAGTTGTTCGCTGCCTTGATCCATATGGAGAGGCGGGATACAAATAAATATATTAAAATATATATATATACTGGAATCTATGTGCACGTCTATCTAAAATATGTGTTAGCAGTTTACTTTAGACGTAACGTATGGCAAAGGCCAAAATGCAAAATATACTGGAATCTATGCGCACATCTATCTAAAATATGTGTTAGCAGTTTACTTTAGACGTAATGGATGGCAAAGGCCAAAATGCCCTGGTGGCGCAGTGGTTAAATGCCAGCACTGCAAGCCACAAGGTTGTGAGTTCGATCCTTCCGGGCTCCAAGGTTCCGTCCTTTCGCAGGTCGGTAAAATGAGTACCCAGCTTGTTGGGGGCATGTATAGAAATGTTTCGAAATACATGCTATTTGTAAGTTGTTTGCCGCCTTGATCCATATGGAGAGGCGGGATACAAATAAATAAATTAAAAATATATATATACTGGAATCTATGTGCGCATCTATCTAAAATATGTGTTATGCAAATAAGCTAAAATGTATGCTACTAATGCATGCTGTTAATACTGTATACCAAGTGCAGAAGCTGGGATACATGTTATTTCTCTTGCTGCCCTTGCCTCTAGAGTGTGGCGGCTGCTATCGTTAGGATGTTGCCGACACTACATTTAAAGCATGACTGGCATTAAGCATGAAGTGTTGCTGCTACTGACTTTACTATGTTGCTCCTGCTAAAATTACTAGGTCGGCGTTTCTAACTGTAAAAGTTTACTGCTGTTAAGTGTTATGGAATTGCACGCAGCGGCTAAGATTAAAGCCTTTCTGTTGCTCGCTGCAAAGCATTTGTTTGCGTTAACTCGAAAGGTTGTAGCAGCTCATGCCAAACCATTGTTGCCACTGATAGAAAAATGTAACTGATGTTAATATTAAAGCGCTGCAGCCACAAACTGTGCTGTGTTGCATCTGCTAACATTACTGAGTTGTTTCCCTTTAACACTGCTGTGTGCCATGTCCAAGATAATTTGGAATTATTGAATCCTAGAGTTGGAAGGGACCCCAGAGGCCATCTAGTCCAACCTCCTGCTATGCAGGAGCACACATCAAAGCATTCCCACCAGATGGCCATCCAGCCTCTGCTTAAAAACCTCCAAAGAAGGGGAGACTCCACCACACCATAGAGGCAGCAGCATATTCCACTGCTGGACAGCTCTGACCGTCAGGATGTTCTTCCTGAGGTTTAAGTGGAATCTCCTTTCCTGCGGCTTGAATCCATTGCTTCTTGTCCTGGTCTCTGGAGCTGCAGAGAACAAGCCCACTCCCTCCTCAACATGACATCAAATACTTAAACATGGCTATCCTGTCCCCTCTTAACCTTCTCTTCTGCAGTCTAAACATACCTAGCTCCCTCAGCCACTCCTCATAGGGCTTCATGGCTTCCAGACCCTTCACTATTTTGGTTGCCCTCCTCTGGACACGTTCCAGCTTGTCGATATCCTTCTTGAAATGAGGTGCCCAGAACTGGACACAGTGTTATTCCAGATGAGATGTGACCAAAGCAGAATAGAGTGGTACCATTTCCTCCCTTGATCTGGACACCATACTCCTATTGATAAGGATCGCATTGGCTTTCTTGGCTGCCGCATCACACTGCTGGCTCACGTTCAGCTTGTGGTCCACCAAGACTCCTAGATCCTTTTCACATGTACTGCTGTCCAGCCACACGTCTCCCATCCCATATTTGTGCATTCCATTTTTTCTACCTAAGTGTAGGACCTTACATTTCTCTGTGTTGAAATTCATTTTGTTTGCTTTGGCTAACAAACTTACACTCACAAACTTCACTCAGATTTAGAACAGAAGTGTTTATTTGGAGCCAGGCAAGCAACGCAGCAACCTGCCTGAGAATATTGGATATTTTGGATGGTTGCAGATTTCATACCTTGTCATGCAAATATTGGCATGCATAGCGGCAATTGGTGAAATTCATAAATCTCACATCACGCCACCAGTACAAGCATTTTCCCATTAAATTAAATTAAATTAAATTAGCCCCTCATTGGGTTTGTATTTTGTCCCATTTGTAAAATGTAATGAAGTGATTGTCTTGCATGTTTTAGAAGATAGTATATTTTTTTAAAGGGTTACTGGTATTAATGGTAAAGTTTTGCTGCTGCTAATCTCTAAAGAAAACTTCTAAATCTATGGATTTCATGTTTGCATGGCCCAATGTGGGGCTTCTGCTTACTCTCCAGTGTGGCTGTCATTGACTTTGAAGTGTTTGGGATGCTAATTTTGAATGCGCTGCTTTTATTAACTTCATCACAGAGTTTCTCAATGGCTTTGCAGGGTTCAGAGGCAGAGACGCTTGTCGAAATCCTGTCCACCCGAACGAAACAGCAGCTCCGAGAAATCTTGGATTTTTATAATCATGGTAAACAAAAAAGTAACTTGGGAGGGGGGAATTCTGCATTCCTTTGGAAAGTAGGCGAGTAAAGTGCGCCTACTCCATCGATAGCATTAAGGGCAGATGAAATCCAAAATGATAATTAAAATAGGTCGGAAAGAAAGAAACAACACCTGCAGGATGAAAGGTAGATTTTGGCCATGCTGGGAGTTGTAGTTGAAAAATGTAACTTTTCCAGCTGTGATAATCTAGTGGCTTTTCACATTGGTGGGGACAGTGGGGAAGCTGCTCCAGGATTTTGTCAGAACTTTAGAGGAGCTACCTTGGGTGCTTGCAACCCTGTTTCCTAAAAAATGATCGTGCACCTTGGATATCTCCTGTAAAGTTCAGACTAAAACCCAAAGAGGATTCACCATTCCTGCTGACATTAGCTGCCATCTCTGCACTCGGTTTGGGGCTCAGAACTTGCTGAGGATTTCTCAAAAATAAGTCATGCCAGACTAATCTGATCTCTTTTTATGATAGAGTTACTAGCTTGATAGACGAAGGGAATGCTGCGGATGTAGCATATCTCGATTTCAGTAAGGCCTTCGACAAAGTTCCCCATGACATTGTGGGCTGGACAGGGCTACTGTTAGTTGGATTTGTAATTGGTTGACCGACCGAACCCAAAGGGTGACCACGAATGGCCGCTTTTCATCCTGGAGAGAAGTGACTTTTCGGGGGTGCCACAGGGTTCTGTCCTGGGCCCAGTGCTGTTCAATATTTTTATCAATGACTTGGATGAAGGAATAGAGGGCACCCTCATCAAATTTGCAGATGACACCAAATTGGGAGGGGTTGCCAATACGCCAGAGGACAGGATCAAAATTCAATATGATCTGGATAGACTGGAGAGCTGGGCCAAGGCGAACAAAATGAAATTCAACAGAGAGAAGTGTAAGGTCCTACACTTAGGTAGAAAGAATGGAATACAGAAATATAGGATGGGGGACACGTGGCTGGATAGCAGTACGTGTGAAAGGGATCTAGGAGTCTTAATTGACCACAAGCTGAACGTGAGTCAGCAGTGTGATGCGGCAGCCAAGAAAGCCAATGCAATTCGCGGCTGCATCAATAGGAGTCTGGTGTCTAGATCGAGGGAGGTACTGGTACCACTCTACTCTGCTTTGGTTAGACCCCATCTTGAATCCTGTGTCCAGTTCTGGGCACCCCAATTCAAGAAGGACATGGTCAAGCTGGAGCAAGTCCAGAGGAGGGCGACCAAAATGGTGAGAGGCCTGGAAGCCATGAAGCCCTACTAGGATAGACTGACAGAGCTGGGTATGTTTAGTCTGCAGAAGGGAAGGTTAAGAGGGGACATGAGAGCCATGTTTAAATATTTGAAGGGATGCCACGTAGAGGAAGGAGAGGGCTTGTTTTCTGCTGCTCCAGAGACCAGGACAAGGAGCAATGGATTCAAGCTGCAGGAAAGGAGATTCCACCTGAACCTCAGGAAGAACTTCCTGACAGTCAGGGCTGTCTGGCAGTGGAATCTGCTGCCTCGGAGTGTAGTGGAGTCTCCTTCCTTCTTTGGAGGTTTTTAAGCAGAGGCTGGATGGCCATCTGTCGGGATTGCTTTGAGGGTGTTCCTGCATGGCAGGAGGTTGGACTGGATGGCCTGTGTGGTCTCTTCCAACTCTGAATTTCTATGAGTCTATGATTCTATGACTCAGCCCACGGACTTGTCTGAAGTGATAAGGCTTAGCTTTCAGAAGAGAACAAGATAGCACTGAGGGACGTGCAGAGTGAACTGCAAAACCCAGGATTCCATAGGATGTTGAAAGTGGAATAATAGCACTATAACAGGCTAGTGCGGAAATGGCCTAACGTTGGATACAGCCAACTCCAGCCTATTGTAATTGGATTTCACCGGCTTGTAGCCTGCCGTGTATCAGAAAAATCTTTCCTTGTTAATCTGGCCTTGCATCCGTCTCCCCCGTTTCCAGATTTTAAATCCGACTTGGAGACAGACATCTCTTCAGGGACCAGCGGCTTTCTGAAAGACCTCCTCGTTGCCTTGATCCAGGTAAAAGAAGCCATCTCTGTGCCCTTGCCTTGTGAACCAGCGGTCAAGAAAACCTTAGCCATTTCCGTACTAGACTGTTATAGCTCGATTATTCCACTTTCAACATCCTATGGAATCCTGGGATTTGCAGTTTCGGGAGGAACCGGCCGGCCCCTCCCTAAACTGCAAACCCCAGGATTCCATAGGATGTTGGAAATGGAATAATAGCGCACCAACAGTCTAGTGCGGAAATGGCCCTTGTGAGTTTCTTACAAAGAGATGCAAACGTTTGTACACATCAATTAAGGCCATTTGTGCACGAGACTGTTATAGTGCTATGATTCTACTTTCAACGTCCTGTGGAATCCTGGGGTTTGCAGTTTAGGGAGGAGCCTCAAAGGCAAACCCCAGGATTCCATAGGAGGTTGAAAGTGGAATCATAGCACTATAACAGTCTCGTGCAGAAATTGCCTTAATTGATGTATACAAACGTTTGCATCTCTTTGTAAGAAACTCACAAGGGCCATTTCCGCACTAGACTGTTGGTGCGCTATTATTCCACTTCCAACATCCTATGGACTCCTGGGGTTTGCAGCTTCGGGAGCGGCTAGCCGGCCCCTCCCAAAGCTGCAAACCCCAGGATTCCATAGGAGGTTGAAAGTGGAATCATAGTACTAGAACAGTCTAGTGCGGAAATGGCCTAAAAGAGGGCAACCCAGACGTCTCCTCTTCCCTGTTGCCTACTTAGAATCCTAGAGTTGGAAGAGACCCCGAGGACCATCCAGTCCAACCCCATTCTGCCCTGCAAGAAGATAAAATCCAAGCAGGAAGATAAAATCCATCCAGCCTCTGTCTAAAAAGCTGCAGAGAAGGTGTAGGAGTTTGTGGATGGATGCCACCGTTCCTTGAACTACTGAGCAGAGGCTGCTTGGACACATGGGTTGTCAGTCCGTACCATAAATGTAATCGTTTTGGGTTTTCTCTTTCCCTCTGCCCCACTCCCATGTCTCCTCTTCCACCCCCCTGGCTCCCGTTTGCTCCCCACGGCTTCTGTTTCCAACAGGGTAACCGGGAGAGATACTCCGGAGTCATCGACTACGTCTTGATAAGGCAAGACACGAAGGTGAGATGCAGTGGGGAAGGACTGTGGGAAGCCTACCCTCTTTCACCGGGGGCACAGCTCAGTGCCGGGGGCTCTGGAGGCAAAAGCCTCCACCTTCTCTGTCTGGTTAGGGATTGAGCTTGATCTTCCCCTTCCATTAGAGCAGTGGTTCTCAACCTTCCTAACGCTGCGACCCCTTAATACAGTTCCTCATGTTGTGGTGACCCCCAACCATAAAATCATTTTTGTTAGTTAGTTAGTTAGTTAGTTAGTTAGTTAGTTAGTTATTTATTTATTTATTTATTTATTTATTTATTTATTTATTTATTTATCATTTAGTTAGTCAGTTTTTTCCAACATCAAATAGATTGGAAACACTGCCCTAAATCACTGCCCTGGATGGACTTCTAATGCCTAAAAACTGGTAACCCTCCCCTCTTTCTTTAAGCACAGAAAGCGTCCATCAGGGTCAGAATTAAGGCGGTAGTTCTAGTTCTGAATGTTGGGTTTCCACAGTTCAAAAAGCCAGTCACTCCCAAAGGCAATGCCAAAACAGACCACATTTTACACGAGGCGCAGGGAGGAAAGGACAGGGAGAGAGGAAAGATGGCAGCAGGATAAGCAGATGCGTTTTGTTTCACTCCCTCCCTTCCTTAAAGGGAGTGCGGACGCTGAACATACAAAAAAGCGAGGAATGCAAGACAGTCAGGGCGAAGAACACAACATGTGCATGTGGCGAGCGCCAAGGGTCCACGCACAACAAAAGTGAGAGGAGAAAGTCATCTTGGCTATTTCTGCACTAGACTGTTATAGCGCTATTATTCCACTTTCACCATCCTATGGAATCCTGGGGTTTGCAACTTGAACCCCAGCGCAGGGGTCTCAGAAGCACTGCTCCCATTGGCTGTGAGGCCGCCTTCTTTTAAAAGGGGGGGCAGGATTGAGGACCGGCGACCCCTGTGAAATGGTCGTTCGACCCCCAAAGGGGTCCCGACCCCCAGGTTGAGAACCACTGCATTAGAGGCTTTAGAGTGGAAACTGAGCCCTCCTTAGCATGCAGTATAAGTGCTTTATCTGTCCAGATTTTCAGCACTGGCTAAAGCGATGCATCCTTGGATTAAGAAGGCAGAAGGGACTGAATTTTATTTTATTGACTTCAGGACGTGCCAAAGCCTTGTGCACCCCGCTGGTGTTTTCTACAGGCTTTAACTTTTTGCTGGACAATGAGGCAAGGATAGCATTGGCCACACCAGCTGTGTACGTGGGGCAAAGATCTATCCACCACGGTACAAACTAAATAATATGCATAACTTCCTGCTACACATTCACCTGACCTGGCGGTTCGCCCTCACATTCCACCTGGGTGACGTTAAGGAATGAGGGCGACAAGAGTTGAGGAAAGGCACTCTGCACGTGATCTGGGTCCCTTAAGCATTAAGAGGTTATGGAACGGGCAAGAGAATACCCAAGTGGGCAGGGAAGACCGCTTTGAAAAGTGCCCAGCCCTTCCCCATAAAGTCCTTCCACCCTTTCCCGACAAAGCCTAAAGGTTTCCATGATGTGGATTTTAAAAGATAAACCAAGGGAAGTTTTTCCTGAAGGACTGGAAACCATCCTAGTGGCAGTGAAGCCATAAGGGTCTGCTGGCACCGAAGGGGAACGAAAATGGCTTTGCATGTGCTTAAAAAAAGGGAGGCTTGCATTTCTGTTATTGGGGTAGCTTGTTGTTAAAAGCTTTTCCAAAAGAGCAAGCTGGCATGGTGAAGGTTGCAAAGCACATTTGTTCCCTAGGGTAGCAGGAGACAAGGGGCAGGCTCTGTTGCAAAGATGGGGGAATGAATGGTCGGTGACCTTCCAGGAGGCTGGCTGTACAGGACCAATTTTGGGTTCCTTTTGCATTTGCTTACTTCGTGGAATCTGCTTTGTGGTAGTGACTTGGCAACCCGGATGAACGATATGGGAAAGTAAGAGCTTGTGGCTCAGGGATCTCAATTCTCTCCGATTCTGGTCTGTCTGGGGCCATTTCCGCGCAGGACTGTTATAGCGGGACGATTCCACTTGCAACCTCATATGGAATCCTGGGGTTTGCAGTTTTGGGAGGGGCCGGAAACTGCAAACCCCAGGATTCCATAGGAGGTTGCAAGTGGAATCGTCCGCTATAACAGTCCTGCGGAAATGGCCCCATGGGTGAGAGAGACAGACATTCCTTTCCCTAAATAAGTTTGGATCCTTGGTCTTCTAACTTGCCCTGCAGGAACAGGGGAAAGAAAATCCCCTTTAGGGGTTGGAGAGATCTCCCCATGACGGAGGATGTTGTTGCTTTAAACAGCGGGACTATTTACTGGAAAACATCTCACAAAAGGGCTTGGCCTCTTTGTTGTGCGTTCTTCCAGGTTCTCATTGATGACGGTGGCAGCGACACGGGGAGGCCGAAGGAGAGCGAATGGATCAGGATCCTGACCCAGCGCAGCCCTGAGCACCTCAACAGAGGCAAGGCTGGGTTCCCAAAGCTGGGCATTGCTGCGTTTGCTTGCTGGTGTGGTAGTGGGGAGAGGACGTGTTTAGCCATGTTGGCATCTTATGTAGCATATTAAAAATAGTGTAGTGGTGCATTTTCTGGAACCCCACCAATGGTTCAGGGGCTTTTCTTTTTGAGAACTTGGTGTCTTCTGCCAGGCACATAAAACAAATCCTAATGTATCTATAACTACATAGAACCAGGGTAGAGAAGTGGTTTAAGTGTTGGTATAGGACTTTGGGAGACCAGGGTTGAAATCCCTGTTCAGCCCTGGATATCCACTGGGCAATCTTGGGCAAGCCACACTCTCTCAGCCTCAGAGAAAGGCCATAGGAAGGCTTCTAGTGAGACATCAAACTAGATTTGTTCTCAGACCAATTTTTTTTAATTGATTTTTTGGCAATGCATAGTATTTGTGAACCTGGCTTCCAGTGCCACATTATAAATTTCCCTTTTTCTTCCTGCTGTGTTTCTTCACTTCTAGCTTTCCATACCCATGTGTGGGAACTGGAAATACCTGGACGATTCTGATTTTGCTGCTTAAAGATCTTTACACTTGAAAACCTTTGCTAGTTCTTTCATGGCTGCCCTTCCAAAGCCATTTCCGCACTAGACTGTTATAGCGCTATCATTCCACTTTCAACATCCTATGGAATCCTGGGGTTTGCAGTTCAGGGAGGGGCCGGCCAGCCCCTCCCTGAACTGCAAACCCCAGGATTCCATACGATGTTGAAAGTGGAATGATAGCGCTATACAGTCTAGTGCGGAAATGGTCCAAGTCTCAACCTCCCTCTAATTTCTTTTTTCTAAATGCATATTTATACATTTTAATACCAACAAACTAATTCACAACAGTATGGAGAAAAAAGAAAAAGAAAAAAGAGGAAGAAAAAACCCTGCATAAACAATATACATGTGTAACTAAATCTATGATTCAGCTAAACGAGGTTGCACTAAACTAAAACAGAATGCTAAAAGACAGGACTAAAACACTAATTTATTGTCAGGGACAGGAATCCACAGACAAAGTATAAAGGCACATAAAGATGGTTTATTTTTGCTGCGTAGCGCATGCAGTGACTTTAGTGCGAAGACAAAGGGAAAAGCAAAAACAACCGAGCTTAAGATCCCCCTGAGCCCTTCCTTCATCTGGAGCTCCTGGGAACCAGGCGCTGTTATCCGTGCATTCCATTCCTCCCGCCAGCCTACCCTGTTTACCTAACATTTCTCCATTCTAAGCTGCAATAACTACAGACTACATATTCCATACTTATATCATGGAAGGTATCCCGTCATCCCGCCTCCTCTTGGGAAAAAAACCAGAGACAAATTGAGGTGAGAGAAGCGAAGAGGGTAGGTTAGTACTAAGGCAAGAAAAGGTTTAGCGAGGTGAGGTTTATGAAAGGAAGCAACAAGGTCAGGAGCAAAGACATCAGTTGCACAGACCCATTCAGCAAACTGAGGTGGAAAGTCTTTTCAGAGGGTCAGGTCCCGGAGGCGATTGTTGTGGATTGGAGGATTGTGGACACCTTGGAGATGGACGGGTCAGCTTGGCTTGCTTTGGCCAGGGCGCTCGGAAACCAGGTGGCCACGTTCCTTGCAGCTGAAGCAGGCTCCCTACCTCGCTCACCGTCTCCGCTTCTCCAAGTCAGGGCCAGTGGCCTTTTTGCTGCCAGCGGACCTGCGTCCCACTTCCTGGGCTTGCCTCAAGCGAGCAAGTTGCACATACTCGAGCTGGCTCTCCATCTCGCCGGCGAGCCTCATCCCGCCGAGCAGAGTCGTGGGCTTCCCTTGGCAAAGGCATCGATGAAGAACCGAAGGGTTCGGGCCATCCTGAAACCATTCTTTCAGGACTTCGTCGTGCCACTCGGGGACTCTGGTGGTGAGTCTCCTGAATTCCCGTGCATATTCAGCCACGCTTCCTTTCCCTCGACGCAACTTCCTTAGTTGAAATTTAGCCTTCTCGCGTAAGAAAGGGTCCTCAAACCTCTCTCTGAGGCTATTCAGGAACAATTGCAGGTCCGCCGTTTCTTTGACTCTCCCATCGTATAGGGATGCTACCCAGTCCAAAGCCTCCCCCTCAAGAAATTCGGACAGATAACAGACTTGTGCCACATCATCATGAAAACTGTGTCCGTATTCGGCCATGTAGTTGGAAGCCATGTTCAGGAAATAGCTAAGCGTGGCTGGGTCTCCATTATAAGTGGCTTCCATCTCTCTGAAAGGTGGAGGCTCCGGTGGAGGGACAGGGGGCACCTGTGGGGATGGCGCTGGGACCTGGAGTGCCACTACTGCTGTAGCTGGAACGGTCTCTCCTGGTTGGGGTCTCCGGTTACGCCAGTCCTCCATCTCTGCCCGCATCCTAGCCATCTCGAGGCGAAGCTGCTCCACTTCATCTTCTTTAGCCAGCAGTTGCTCTAGCAGAGAAGCCTCTCAGGCACCGGTGTCCCACCAGGTCACCTGGCAGTGGCGCTCTCGTTTTATGGTGTCAGGGCCTTCTCCCCAAGCCCAGTTGCGCCCAGGACCTGGTGTGGCTCCGGCGTTAGTTGGGAGCATTTTGGCTTTGCATCAGGTATGAATCCTGGAACTTCTTCTGGTTTGGTCTCCGTACTTTCAGCTCTCTGTGCGCCTCCAGTCGTGCCTGCTTTGGGTCTCTCCTGCTGCAAAGTTTCTTCTTCTTCTGGGTCTCGTGAGGAGGTCTGAAACATTTTGTAGCTTTAGCTGGTGAGTCTTCGCACTCTGTCAGGATCAGGAATGCACACACAAAGTATATAAGGTGGTGTGTTTTTGCTGTGTAGCACATGCAATGACTTTAGTGCAAAGACTAAGGGAAAAGCAAAAGCAACCAAGCTTAAGACCCCCCTGAGCCCCTCCCTCATCTGGAGTTCCTGGGAACCAGGCACTGTTATCAGTGCCTTCCATTCCTCTGCCAGCCTACCGACCGGTTCTCACCTACAACAAGGACAGCCGAGCTTTCCAAACTTTTCATGTTGGAGACACACTTTTTTAGACATGCAGCATTTCGGGACACAATAATTCAGTTTTACTAGCAAACCAGAGGTTAAACCAACCTCTTATAAGAGATACAGACACATGCATAAATTGTCATGACAAAATGGGTGGAGACACAACATATCTCATGAAAACCTTTTTTAAAAATATATGATTTATAAATAATAACATACATTTCCAAGATTGTAGGCCACACATCTACACACTTCAGAGCCATTTCCACACTAGACTTTTATAGCGCTATGATTCCACTTGAAGCATCCTATGGAATCCTGGGGTTTGCAGTTTGCAGAACAAATTTTGTTCCTATTAATTTATTCAGTTGATGGGCAGCTTACAATTCCGCAGGAAAGAAGAGACCTTGGAAAAGGTGGAGTTTTTTGGGACTACTCTCCCTAGAATCCCCATATCCCACATGGTTAGGGAGGATTCTAGGATGGGTAGTCCGAAAAGCCACTTTCCAAATTTCTTGGGGAGACCTCTCTTAATCCTTTGTTTCCCACCATAGTGTTCGGCTGGTACCACAAGCTGACCGGGTTGCAGATTGAAGAGGCTGTGGAGAAATACTTCGAGGGTGTTGACCGAGAGGTTGGCCTGAACTTGGGTAGGTGTGGTGCTGAGCAACTGCCTTTAATTGCACCCCTAGGCAGGTGGGGATGATGGATGGTCCAATACAATTGGAGGACACTAAGGCCATTTCCGCACTAGACCGTTACGGTGCTATTATTCCACTTGCAACATCCTACGGAATCCTGGGATTTGCAGCGGGCCCCTCCCGAAACTGCAAACCCCAGGATTCCATAGGATGTTGCAAGTGGAATAATAGCGCTATAAGAGTCTAGTGCGGAAATGGCCTAAGTTGGGGCAAGATGATCGGTAGACTCTGCCCAGTAAAGAGGCAGGGCTTAATTCCTGCCAGATAAGAGCTTTGGGTCAGCACACTTCCCTTTTTCTCCCAAAACTGAGGGTGAGCTGTGAGAATATACTCGGTGCATGCTCAGGAGACTACTGGATGTTAAGTTAGTCTCTGTTGGTGACTTCAGAAGTTTTGTTATGAGAGTGAAAAAATGGGGTGCCCTTCCTTAAAAGCTTCCTGGGGCACTTTGGAGGAAGAGCAAAATATTCAACAGGTCAAGCTTTTCCCAGCCTAGAAGGGGAGAGCTTTACCTCGTGAATTCCTGCCCGCCATCCAGCTTTTTTCCTGTTGCCAAAAAAAGAAATTGTCTATTGCACAGCTTAACCTGTTTGGGTGTAGTCGTTATTTTTGAAGACGCTATAAATAGCTGATTACGTCAGAGTTGGGTGTTTAAAATTCTAAATCCATATTTTATTGCTCCAAGCAGTCTTGGAATCACATCCGCCTGGGCGAGGACAGAGTAGGGTGAAATCCAGATTGTAGTTTGTTCTCTGCGGGTGCTGAAAGTGAATGCGAAGCGGGCTCATAAACAGAAATTTCTCTTGCTCACCATTAAAAAAAATAAAATAAAGTTACCTATACATACTTATATCTAAATAATTTTCTCTGTTTGTATATTTAGTCTAATATTATATGCAGGTTGATTTTGTTGTTTGCGTCTTCACCATATACTGATTTGGTGGTGGTTGTTTTTATGTATTTGTGCCAATTTTTAAAATCTCTAATTAAAAAAAAATCAAGTTACTAGTCTATATGATTTTGCCTATAGATTTTGTTGGAAAGTATGCCAGCAGGGCCTCTCGAAATCTGTTGAAGATGTGGTTGCAAAACACGGTCATTAGTTGAAATATGCAACCTCAGTTCCCTTCCAGGGCTGGATAACTAGAAGATATCAATTATACAGAGGCAAAATTGCAAAGATTAATTATGCAAAGTACAGTTAAATGAGACCTCATCGGTTCTTTGGTTACACAATTCGTACAGCTGGTGGCATTTAAAAATGCTTCTCTCTGCAATGGTCATTTTAAAGACTGGAATAGCCACAGCCCTTCCCATATGGCTAGGTGTGGACTAGCAAGAAATGCTTCGAGGCTAGTGATATTTCTGGATTTCTTTCGGCAAGCTGGTGGAGGCTATTCTTGTGTGTGGTGTGTATTTGGAAAAGGGGTGGAAACTCAACCGGTATAGCCTCCCTGCATCTTTTTGCTGGGGGGTAGTTGTCCTGTTGAACTTCTGCCTGCTGCTTAAAAGGCACAGTGGGATGCCTGGGATGGGGTGGGGAATATGGTAATCTGTTATCCCATCTCTTTTGCAGTCTTCCTTCTCCGAAACACACCCCTCTATTTTGCTACAAGACTCTATCAAGCTATTAAGGTGAGGATTTTTCTGCTACTGGTCATCACGTTGTTGTTAATTGTGGTCAAATCAACTTCAGCCTATCGTGACCCTATGAATAAGAGATCTCCAGGTTCCCCTGTTATCAACAGCCCTGCTCTTGATAAACTCGGGGCAGCTGTGGCTTCCTTGGTTGAGTCTATATGGAGGATGGAGCAAGCCTCTTTTCTGCTGCTCCAGAGCCTAGGACACGGAGTAGTGGCTTCAAACTCCAGAAAAGAGATTCCAACTAAACATTTGTGAGCCATATCTTCTCGTGATACGTCCAAAGTATGACAGTCTCAGTTTTGTCACATTGGCACCCTGTCTTCCCTCTGCAAGTGCACAAATAAACTAAATTTAGGGGACTGAGCATGTGAGACCTCTAAATATCCCCAACGACTGCAAGTCTGGGAAATGTCAAAAGATGTGGGGTGATGTTAAATTTATGATCCTTCTCCAATCACAGCTTTGAGAGCCTAAGTTTGTATGGAAAGGTATAAAACCTGTAAACTCCAGGTATGCTTTAGGCCATTTCTACACTGGACTGTTATAGTGCTATCATTCCACTTTCAACATCCTATGGAATCCTGGAGCTTGCAGTTTCGGGAGGGCCCTCAAAGGCCCCCCTCTTCTCAAAGGCCCCTCCCTAAACTGCAAACCCCAGGATTCCATAGGATGTTGAAAGTGGAATAATCTCGCTATAAGAGTGTAGTGCGGAAATGGTCCTAGTTATGGGACATGTAGTAGGAGTTAATTAGCAGCTTGCTTGTAACAAGGTATGAGAACCAGAGACCATTAGATTAAACAAAGCTAGGAATGTGGTGCTGCCGGGCTGAAACCAGAACTCCAAGGTCTCTTGCGGACGGGAAGAGAAACTCGTTGCTTTCAGCATTTTGGATTTTGCTAATTGTCTCCAGTTTGCTCACCGAAGTCCTGTACTATGTATCACGCTGCTAATAAATAGTGTGTTTGCACTGTTATATTTGTGTGTGCAAATTTGGTTCCTGATGCTCTCAAAATACTCTTTATTTTCCATCCAGGGTCCAGAAGCCAGTCCGAAAACGCTGGCTCGCATCATGATCTCCCGGAGCGAAACCGACCTCCTGAGCATCCGTGCCGAGTTCAGGAAACGCTACGGCGTCTCTTTGTATTCCACAATCTGGGTAAGGCGTGGGGTAAACAGAGGCACCGGAAGTTACCGGCAAGGCGGGGGGGAGCAGAAGATGAGGGGCACAGTTGTGCATGAAGGGGTTAGTTTAGGGCTACAAGGAGACCCCTCCCCAGTCCCAGACCTCAGGCGTGGGGGTCAAGTTTGAGGGCCTTTCCGCACTACACTGTTATAGTGCTATTATTCCACTTTCAACATCCTGTGGAGTTCTGGGGTTTGTAGTTTAGGGAGGCCCACGAGCTCTCTGGCTGGGAATCCTCAATGCCCCTCCCTGCACTGCAAACCCCAGGATTCCATAGGAGGTTGAAAGTGGAATGATAGCACTATAACAGTGCAATGTGGAAAAGTCCTGACTGTCTGGATGGGAGGTCTGGGGGCAACACTCCTCAGTCCACACCACGGAGATCTGTATTTTATTCCTCTCCTAACAGACTGAGACGACCGGCAACCACCGGGCAGCCTTGCTTGGCCTGTGCAGGGCGGAAGATTTGTGACAAGCCCTCTCCAACAGCTGAGCCTCCATGTATAGGTGAAGACTATCTTTGAATCCCAGCCCCAGCCCTCTTCCTTTTCTTCCATGCCTCTAGAATTCTGTCCGCCTGAATAAAAAGGACGACAATTAACGAACAGGCCAAGGAGGTCTCTTGAAGCCAAGTCTGCACTGACCAGTTGCACAAGTTTTTTCCCTTCAGTATTCCAAGCCCGGTGTTGGTTCAGGAGCCTTTCGGTGGCACGGGTGGATGAGGAAAAGGAGATAAGGCAAAGTGTTGGGATGCCCTCCATATGAAAGTAATGGGATATATAGTCTAGCAGAAGCAGCAGCTTGCTTGCAACCAAGAAGCCTAGGAACCGGAGACGGGTAGATAAACCACAGCAAAGAATGCACCGATAAGCACTGCCTGGATCTCACAGCTTCAAGGTCCCTTGGAAAAGCGGGAGGGAAAGCAGGAATTCTAAAGGACCGGCTTTTGCATCTCCAACTGCAGTCTCCTCACTAAAGTCCTGTACCATGGATCTCGCTCCAAATAAATAGTGTTCATGCACTGTGCTATTTGCATGTGTGGCTCCAGTTCCTGGCGCAAGGTGTCTTGCAGCTTTCTTGCTAAATGCAAACTCAGAAGGAAAAATAGGTCTTCGGACTACAACTTCCAGAATTAGTCCTCAGCATTACCCTTCTCAAGTTCTGAACAGCACCAAAGGTAAAACCAGCCCTTCGATAAAAGTAGTTTTGGGGGGCAGAAGTAGTGAATGGTGACCAGCCTTAAAGAGCCTCCATGTTCAGGAATAGTCTATCCCAGAACACAAGTTGCAGGGGGAAACATCAGAGGGGGAGGCCATGGTTTGCCCCCATGTCCTGCTTGGGGTCTTCTCAGAGACATCTTTATTGGTCAATTAAGCCCAGCATCTAATCCCAGCTCTCTCATTTTATAATATTCTGTAGTAATTATGGAATATACTTTGCAAGTTGAGATGTTTCCAGAAAAAACAGCTCACCCACTTGCCCTCTTAGAAGAGTTGTCCACTTTCTTGGACACACAGGTGAGGAATGCCTCTTCCATCAGCCTCTTAGAAGGCCATCTCCAGGCTTTTCTGCTTTGCCACAACCGTCTTCTACGAGCTGTTCCCCCCTCTTCTTTCACACACAAGCAGGGAATGCTTCTTCCAACACCAAGTCTGAAGAACTGTCCATCTTTCTTTCCCACCCAGTTGGGCAAGGCTTCTTCCAATGCCATTCTATCCAATCTATCCAGGTCATCAAAATTCAAAATGACCTGGGTAGGTTGGAGAGCTGGGCCAAGGCGAACAAAATGAAATTCAACAGAGAGAAGTGT